>CABHPH010145293.1:376-18122 GCA_902168325.1 Peromyscus nudipes | reverse complement strand
TGCACAGCTCCCCCTTGCTCAGTCCACTATGGGACGTCCCAGCAAGGTTCTTCTGCTCAGCTCCCAATGAAGGTCTTCACCCAATACTCTTTTGAGAAAGAGGTTTATTTGGGAAGGAGGAGTCCAGGAGAGTAACTGCCTCTACCAGGGTGGAGAGAACAGTTTTAACTGACCGGGCAGGGTGGTTTATATAGGATGTCTAGGGGGTGGAGTCAACTGTGATTGGTTAGTTCATTTTCTGCCCAGGGATTGGTCAGTTTTGTGAACAAGGGGCAGAGATGGCCCTAACTTCAGGGCCAAACTGTGTTTCTTTCACTGGCCTTTTTGGGCTTTTTGACACTACCTCTAAGGCTAGGGCACATTTCTTTCACTGACTCTGATTCTAGGGGCCAAGAGTGTTATTTTGGTACTAGTCTCAGAGTCAGGGCATATTTCCTGGGTTCTGGGTTTGGGGATAAAGTGTTCACTTCTCTGGCTCAGGTCCCAAACACAGGCTGTGTTTCTTTCCCTGGTCCTGAGCCCTAGGTCCAGGATTCTACTGTCCTGCTCTGTGATTGGTTGTTTTCACAAGTCAGTTGGACAGGGGCAGAGATGGCTCTGATCTGAGCTAAACTGTTTTTCTCTTACTGGCTTTATCTGAGCCATCTTTCCCTAATTCCCTAATTCTGGGCTCCAGGGTCAGGGTGGGTTTCTCTAGCCAGCCCCTCTTCCCTACAGTCAGTAGTTGGGCAAGGGCACTGTCCTGTCCAGTAGCTAACTTGCACAAAGAAAGTAAACTCCATATGGAGTTTCTTTGATGCCCACCATCTTCTCTAAAGTAGATTGGTGTTACCAGAAGCAGACATGTCTCAATGTCATAAAAAAAGAATCTATATTATTAAAACATCTTAAATGCCACATTCTGTAGATCTCTGAAGTATTTGAAGATGACCTGTTTATCTAAAATATATGCTTGACCTTGAAAACATATCTAATATGACAACAAGTTCGATTGTAATAACTACTAACTTTCATTTCTTTATATCCTAATTAGTTCGTAATAATAACTTTCAAGGACTAGCAATTAGCATTACGTTGTTAAATGAGTTATATAGGTACAATACCTTGAACAAGATTAGAAACATATATAGAGTAGGTCCTAAAAAATTAATCTCAAATTTGTATCAATATATAAATTTTGCATACAATATACAAAAATCCAATCCAATGTAAAATATTTAAAACTAGTAGTTGCTTTTAAAAAGAAGATTCAATAATCTACCTTTTTATCTTATTATATCCACATCCTCCCTTTTTTCTTTTCAGAATAGATTCAATAACCTACCCTTTTATCCTATAATTTCTATATCTTTTTTCAGTTTCTATAATCTACCTCTTATCTATATCCTCTTTTTTGCTTTCTCTTTTTTATCAAACAAAAACCCTAAGTCTAATCTCTTTTGTTTAGTTTTTTTTCCTTACCATTATTAATGAACAACTTGTAACCAACCATCCTAAACAATGACAATTATCCATAACCCATTGAAAGGCCAAAAAAACCACCCAACCCTACCTCTTGGTAATGTGGGTATCATATTCTTAAAATTACTTCCTGCTGTCTGGGGTGAAGGCATCTTTAGGAGATCCTGAAAAGAAAAATTTTGGGTTAATTGTCAAGTCCTGGGAGAAGCAGCTATATCATTTCTTGTCCAGTCTCTGCATAATGCAAAAGTGCAGGGCTTATCTCAAGTCCTCGCTCAAATAGACTGTGAGGCTGGATCATCTCAGCTAGCCATCTCCATATTGTCCTGAGCAGTTTGTAGCTCAAAGCTGATCTTTGGGTGATGTTTGTCAGCTTAGCGGCATTATCATTGTCCTGATGGAATCATCATTGTGGGGTCCCATCATCTTTTTGGAGACTTCAAAGGTCGCTGTTAAGTGTGGCCATGGTTCACTGCAGAAAATCTTTTTTGTGGAACATTCTAGATGATTTGTCCTTTTTCTTCAGATGTCTCATTTGTCCAGTAATTTTCAGATTCCTTATCTGGATGCTTTCATTCTCCTAAAGACAAAAACAAAACACTTCCCCAAACCTAACTTTGGGAAGGTTCCCAATCTAATCTTTATCAATTTTGATTTATAGTTTCTCCTGATTTTTTGTTCTCTCTTGTATTGCTGTTCTATCATTCACAGCAGTGTGGTTTCTTATACTAGGCATTAAGCTATTTAATTGTTCTGGCAAGGAGTTTCTTCCACAATGACAGGAAATGACTGAACCAAATTTGACATGGGGCCCTGCAAGAGGCCCCTCAGGGAGTTTCCCAACTGCAAAGGCAAGAGATTACCTTTTCTGTCCCTTGTTGATCTATACTCCTTAGTCCAATATCTGCCTTTGCCATACCATCTGAATAATCCAGAGAAGAGGGGCATTCTGTGGGATTATTCCTTGAAAAAACATTATTTCTGGGAACTCCCTGTTTATTGTCCCTTTTTTTTCATTTTTCTTTATTAAGAAATTTTCTACTCACTCCACATACCACCCACAGATCCCACCTCCTCCTTCCTCCCACCCCCAGCCCTCTCTCCCAAGCCACCCCATATCCCCACATCCCCCAAATCAAGGTCTCCCATGGTCAGCAGAGCCCAACACACTGAGCCTAGGCAGGTCTAAGTCCCTTCCCACTGCACCAAGATTGCACAAGGCATCACACCACAGGCACCAGATTCCCAGAAGCCTGCCCATTAGGTGACCTTGTTTATCACAATTGAAACATATGACATTACCATTTTTCTTCAAACCTCTAGAAATCACCTCTCCTATCCAAACAACATCATGATGATGAGATTCAATATTTATTGTATCTTGGATCCATTCCTCCAAAGGTGCTAGTCTTGCCTTTAATGGTCTAATTATCCTTTTGAATTGTGCACTAGCATTTTCAAAAGCCAGAGATTCAATTATTATCTGTCTAGCTTCTGAATTTGGTATCATTCTATTTACTGCTGAAGTCAATCTTTGTAAGAAATCAGTGAAAGTTTCTTTTGTGCCTTGTATAACTTTTGTAAATGACTCAGTTTTCTTTCCTACTTCTTCAATTCTGTCCCAAGCATTCAAGGCTACCATGTGGCATAAAGTGAAGGTGTGGCCATCATATAAAGACTATCTTTGTATATCAACATAATCGCCTTCCCCAAGAAGTTGATCTTGGGAGATTTCAAGACCTCTTTATTGTTCAATGGTCTTAGCCTCATCCTTCCACCAGGTCCTCCATTGTAATTGGGGACCAGCCTCTAAGATTGCTGTAACCAAATCTCTCCATTCTTGAGGGATAATTCTATTACAAATTGACCACAAGTTTAACATCTGCTTCATGAAAGATGAGTGGATGCCATATGAGACTATTGTTTCTTTGAATCTCCTCAAATCTAACATTTGCACAGGAGTCCAGTCAGCTCTTACATAGCCTTGAGGATATCTGTCACTGGGTAGTTCCTGTAAGGTTACTGGATAGATTAAGGTTGGCTGTTTGAAAGCCTTAGGCTGTTTCTCTGTAACCTTATAATTAAATACTGAAATTGGTTCTTTAGATTCCTCTGTCTGGGTCTGAATATCTCTATGACCTGATTTAACAAGATTTTCTAAAACTTTTATCTTGGCACTCATATTAACCAACTTTTTTAGTGATAAAACAAAAATAATCAAACAAATAATATTTATAATTGACTTTACACCTATCCCATTAACATTCATTATCCCCCCATTTAATTGCTCCATTTTCAGACTGTCTAATGTATTATCAAACAGAGACCAAACACCCTCCATTTTAAAATGTTTCCCATTTTTTAATGTGGGGAAAAATTCTCATTTAACTTTCTCCCTTTAAGAAATCCCAATTGACTCACCAAATTTGCTGACAATGACGATTCAGATGACAATGTGACAGCAGCCCAAGGAGGGGGCTCAAGAAAGCCAAAACCCACCAGGAGAGGAAAGAAGGGAAAGATCCAGCCGTCTCACAGGGAAAATGTGTGAAAAATGGCTAACTCTTGTGGTTTTGGGGGCCCAAAAGCCTATGGAGTTTGCTGCAGAGAGGCTGCAACAAAAACTTAGACAGCAGGTTAGGGAGTCTGGCCCAGGAAAGGTGGAGATTCTGACCATATGTAGCTGGAGCCTGAGCTGGGGACTGCAAGGCCACAGGCAAGTGGGTTTTTTTCATGAATTTGTGCCCCACAAGTTGGATGCCAGATGTAACACAAATTGCTAAATGATCTCTTTATTAAAAAAAAAAAACCCTGAAGCTTGATATTGAGGTGAATGCTGAAAGATCAGAGAGACAAAGGAACAAGCCACCTCTTACCTCTAGGACTCCTTAACCTGAAAAGCTTTCCTTAGCCAAAAGACTTTAGTTCCTGTTTCCTCATGCCTTATAATAACTTTCTCTGCCCTGCCATATTACTTCCTGGGATTAAAGGCATGTGTGCTTCCCAAGCAAAGGCATGAGATCTCAAATGCTGGGATTAAAGGTGTGTGCCACCACTGTCTGGCTCTGTTTCTCTCCTAGACTGAGTCAATCTCAGGTAGTCCAATGTGGCTTTGAACTCACAGAAATCCAAACATATCTCTGTCTCCTGAGTGCTAGGATTAAAGGTGTGTGCTGCCATTGCCTGGCTTCTATGTTTAATCTAGTGGCTAGTTCTGTTCTCTGATCTTCAGGCAAATTTATAAGGGTGCACAATATATCACCACACCCAGGCCCACCTACCTAGGGATATCCCCATCCATAAAGAGCTGGTACTCTAGCCACCAGGCCTTTGTTCCACCATCAAGAACACTACCCCCAAGAACCTCAAACTCAAAATAAACCCTTCCTTGTATAAGTTGCCTTGGACATGGTGTTTTATCAAAACAACAAAAAAGTAGTTAATTTGGGTATGCTTAGTTGCCTGTAGTTCTCTGTGTGGAGTTGAAGCCTCCTGGACTTTCTCCATCTACTTTGGCATGTCTATTGATGTTGTCTCTATCCAGCTCATGTTAAGGCAGTCATGTGGTTGAGACTTGATATTCCTAGTAGTCACAATCTTACAACAAACTCCCTGTTCCTCTGGCTCTTACAATCTGTCTGCCACCTCTTTCTCAATGATACCTGAGCCATAGGTACAGGAGTTGTGTTGTCGATGTATCATCTGGGACTGGGCTCTACAACTCTGTATTTTGATTGGTTGTGGGTTCCTGTAATTATCTCCATCTGGTGCAAAGAGACATTGCCTTGATGAGGAGTGAGAATTACACTTATCTGTGAGTGTCAGGACAAATATTTAGAATACAGATAGGAAGTATTCTGGTTTAGTAAAGTGGCAGTTGTAGGTTATCCTCCAAAATCCATGACTTCACTCACCCTAGATTAAAAATCACAGTCATCTAAGTAATGTTGAGAGCAGGAGAAATAGTCTTACCCATAGAAGAGCAGACCAACTGGTAATTCAGTATCAAATTGTCAGCCCGAGAAGCATATAAATACAAGTAACATTATACAGACTGAGCATGTGTTATTTATATATTTAGGAACACACATAACAATTAGAGGAAAAGCAGCCATGACTTTGAAAGAGAGTGGGACAGGGATGGGGGTGCATGAGAGAGTTTGGAAGGAGGAAAAGTATTGTGGCCATAAGGACCAGCCTCCAGCAGCTCGGAGTTTTAGGGGGAGCCACAGAGTCAGCAAACTAATCACTCAGCTTGACTTTTCTATCTGAGGGCATAAAACTTAATTCTCTGGAACCAACAAGGGGGCGTAAACTTAACACTCTGGGACTGCAAAAAGGGAAAACACACACACACACACTCTTCGGGTACTTCCCTGTTCTCTCTCTGTTCTTTTTATTTCTACTCTTACCTCTATACAGATGTATCCCTTCTGTTTTTCTTGATAATTTCCTTCTGACTAACTTGATTTTTTCCCTTATAATCTGTATATCCCAAGAAAATCTTTCAAGTAATATAAAAATTACAATATGGTTACATTCTATTTTTCAAGTGAATGATTACAATGATACAAGTAAAAGACAGCATGTTTTCTATATCCCTTATATGATTAAACATTTTATGTATTACAGGTAAAAAACAAGTTGTACCAAGAACCCACATCCATTCATATCCAAGCAACTTGTTATAGATTAACAGAGTGTAAGCAAGCAAGATATTTTCTCAGCCAGTTCCCTTACTGGTAGGCTGCCTTTTGTGGTTACAAAGAAATGAGATTCATTTTATTATTTATCTCAAAAGATAATCATAAGAAATCTTAGAAGAATCACAAATCTAAACTTTTATATATGAAAAACAACCAGTCAGCTCTATTTTAAATCCTCAGGCTGCATGCCCACTCATCAACAGCTTTTTAAATCAGGAAGCTGAGAGCAGAAATGGGTTCCAGGAATTAATCATCACCCTTGATCACCAACCCATCTTAGCAAGAAAGGTATATCAGCCAGCAATAGCCAGGCTGTCATTAATCTTGTTTCTTGACCTCAACGAGTCCCTCACTCAGTGATTAAAAATATGACTTTAAATTGTTTTCCAATATTTTTTTTTACCTCAAACCATTAACAAAACCCTTAACCTAACCTCAAGTCATATTTAAGGCTTTGTTTTTAGCTATGATGCACACCGAAACTTGTAAACACATCTCTCAACATTAAGATGAAAAGAACTTGAGTTAGCTGGCCTTCTGGGTCTCAGTTGTTTCTTTTAATCATTAACCTAAGCCACAGTCTATAGGACTCCTCAAGAGAAACTAGCTGTGTGACATTTCCTTGTTCATATTTTCTATCCTCTGCAGCCTCTGATTTATCAGGGGTGGGGGCAGCACCACATTTTTTTTTACCTATATTAATTTTCCTGCTAAGCTAACCTCTATCATAATCCCTCAATCATCAAAATCCTATTTAAACTAACACGATTATTGTATAAAATCATTGCTTTAGTTAAACAGTACAGCTTAGGAGGAAATCATCTTCTTAATAATTCACAGGTAAAAATGTCCAGTAGAACAAGATTTTTCCATGAGATAATCACACTACATTAAGGACAGTGGGACTCTCACCACCCCCATTTACACCATGCCAGATACCAGAAAAAACTTGCAGTGGCAAATATGCAAAGATACAGCAATAGTAAGAAAGATTCTGGGGCTGAGGTTCTCGGGGGCCTTGCCTATCTGAGATTCATTCATTGGAGCTTTGCTTCCTGGTGGGTTGATCCCCTAAAGTCAATTGCCACCTGCTGCTCCTCTGACATGGCCACCAGCAGAAAAGGAAGGGGGAGGTGATGTAACTGTATATTATAGTATAAAAATATTTTTAAAAAGAGACAACCTACAGAATGATAGAAAATACTTTTTATGTCCCATAAGGGACTACCATTCTCAAAGTATAAGGAACTCCATGCAAATGGCCTGCCAGTATATGAAGAAAAAAAAAAACTTAAAGCACCACTAGCCATCAGGAAATTAAAAATTCCTATTGAATTATTACTGCATACACGCTATGCTATTGGCAGAAAACAAAAATAAATGTAGGCAACAGACTAAGATGGGTATATTGTAGAGTATTGGTGAGAATGTGAATTTTTATAATCACTATTAAAACAGTATGGAGAGTCTTTATAAATTATAACTAAAACATCTATATGATCTATCAGTAGCACCACATTGGGGTGTTCATCCAAAGGACTTAAGATCAAGACATTTGCTGTCCCACAGTCCAAAATTGTCACAATGGTAAAATTCACAACAGCAAAAAAATATGGGAATAATCTAAGTGTTTATCAACAGATAGATGGATAAATAAAATGTGTGCATGAGACGGAATTCTCCAGAGAAACAGAAATAATGTTGATAGATATGTGATACCTATCTACCTAGAGATACAGATATGTGCTTTATTGTGAGAAAGGGGTCACACCATCCCAGAGTCAGAGAAGTCCCTTCACGGGTCATCTGGAAGAGAAAGAACAGGAAAGTAGTGTAAGTCTGCCTGTATCCAAAGACCTGAAAAGGGGGAGATATGGCAGTGCAGCTCAGCCCAAGGCCCACAGCACCGTGGGGAAGCTGGCCCCAGAGTGTGAGTAGAAAGTGAGTTCTGCTGTTCAGGCATGAATGAAGATGCAGAGTGAAACTTCCCATCTTTAGTCTTTCTGTTTCTCTTGGGACCTGGGAGAGCGGGTGGTGCTCACTCACATTGAAAGGGCAGATTCTTATTCAGTCTATCAACTCAAATGTTAATTTTTTCTAGACCCACTCTCACAGACATCCCAGAAATGATTGTTTACATCACTTGACTTTTTCTGGGGAGACATGTGGAAACTTTTAATCACCCCAGGTAGAGAGGCCTCTCACAGATCAAGAAAGGATGCCCGGGGGCTGGAGAAATGGCTTAGAGGTTAAGAGCACTGACTGCTCTTCCAGAGGTCCTGAGTTCAATTCCCAGCAACCACATGGTGGTTCACAACCATCTGTAATAAAATCTGGTGCCCTCTTCTGGTCATACATGTTGTATACATAATAAACAAATAAATCTTTAAAAAAAAAAAAAAAAAAAAAAAAAGAAAGGATGCCCAATGTGAACCAATAAGTTCCTGGAGCATGAGTGACTGAGGCAGCTGAAACACTGGCAGTCTGACCCCAACATGAACAACTTAGGCAAAGCTGCATAGTGGCTGAAGAGTCCCACACAGACAATTTCATACCTCTGACATAATCTTGGGGAAATGGAAGGGCCTGTGAGGATCTTACGATCTTCCCTCTCTAATAAATCAGGTCTTGAGACAGACTCCTGTGAGTGATTACAGTTGCTATGACTCAAGGTGATAATGGTCATGTCCAATTCTGAGGAAACAGCTAAAAAAAAAAATGTGCCAGTTATTTGGTTTGTTCTTAACACATAAAAGCAGTCATGACTACATGGTGGTAATGATCATGTAACCGCTTGATGTAGTCTGGGTACACCTTCTGGATATTATCCAAATAAAACTGCTCAAACATAGAAAGATAAGCACTACGTTGCGCATAAGAATTGAGAGCTTCTTAACTCTCACCTGATGTCCAGCCTGCACTTCATCCATCTAACTTGTTCTCTTCTGAATGTAGCCAGTTCACAGACCACTCTGTCCCTCTTTACTGTTTCAGTAAGTTCACATTTTCCCAAAAGTGTCACATTCAGTGAAAACTCACAGGAAATGAAGCCTCATATGTTCAAAGTGACAAAAGGTGTGTGCCATTTAGGATGTACGCTAGAGAGACACTACATTATTTCTGACTTAATGGTGTTTAGTGTCAATTAGGAAAAATGAAGAAGGAAAACCAATTAAGAGGAATGAGAGATGTGATTGTAAAGAATCTATGACACCCTCAGCAAGCAGAGGAGTCACATGGCTGATGGGGCCACTCCTCCCCTAGGAAGGCTGCTAGCAAGTTGAGACTTCTAAATTAAGCGTGTGTCATATTACAAACTAGCACATTCTTAGAGAAAGCCTGCCCCCACTCCTTGCCTTCATCGAATCTCTGTTGACTGCCAGGTCCTGAACCAATGAGACAGAGTATGTCATTTGTTAGCTACAATTCTTTTCTGAAATTCAACAATCATTTATTTGATATATAAGCTTGTCAAATCTAGAGAGCATATGAGGACTAGACATGGGGCCCTTTCCTTTTCAGTTTTACAAATACTGTTACAATGTGATTATAGTATTGTGAATAATACAAATATAAGTGTAAGAATACTGCTGCCAAGGCCTTTATTGTTTATGAACAGATAAACTACAGTAAAATAAGTAATGAGTACTGATATACATATATATACATATATGTATTTGAAATGTATCATGACAAACTTGAATTCATTTCAGCAATAAAAAGTTTATACACAATTTGAAAACTGGTGTAATTTAACACACTAGCAGACTAAAAGAGTAAGGCTGTATGGATGGGTGTGGTGACTTTACATACAGTAACCAGTGTATATGGGTGTACCATCTTCATACAGATGGAGAAAAGCATTTTATGATTTGATGAAATCATGTATCCATAGCTACAGTTCTTATTTTAAAAAGTCAAAAGAGTTTAGCTGAGTATGTAGCTCAGTGACAGAATACTTACCTAGATAGAATACTACCAATGCCATGCATAGCTTAAATCCACAGTACTTCAAAATAAATAAATAAATAAACAGATAAATAACACTAGACACTTTAGTTTGGAGGTTAAAGGAAATACAAAACAAGAATCTTGAAAAGTCTATTTAATTCTACATTAAAAAATAATAATGAGTGCATGGATCTTCCTGGATGAAATAGAATGAAGCCCTGACATATTCCATGTAAAAACGTACAACATTCTTCTGTGCTTTTACACAGGTTGACATTTCCATTAGTGCTTCAGCCTGAGGGAAGAGGGTAAGCAAGATGCCTATGACTATATGGCTTTTACTTCTTGAAGATGTGTCAGAGGTAGCTAGCTTCCCTCATCCTATTTGCTGAACCCTCAGGTGGCATCTGCAATTCATCTCCTCCCAAGAGTTCATAGAATCACACAGGTGTATCACTGCCTTGGACTTTAGGGCTAAACTCCCTCTTCCTTAAGCAGTCCTTGCTATTCAGTGATGGCAAGATGGTGGCTACTTTAGACATCTGCCTCTTCCTTTTGATTAAATGTCATCAACAACTTCAAGGAGTTTAACAAATGCTGTTCTTGACTGTCTCTAACACGGCTTTCTGTTCTTCCTCTCTGGTCATGTAAACAAGTTTTTGCAGTGGACAGGCTAAGAACCAGATCACCTTCTCCTGAAGCCTCTGAAGGCTGCTTGGAGCACAGATACCAGTTAGGTTCCATTTTCTTGCTTCTTCTCTTCTGCCTACTAGAACCCTTTAAGGAACTTAAAGCAAATGCAACCATTCATCCATAGAAAAGTACAAAAGATCAGTTCACCTCTTTACCACCCACAACTGTGCAGTTATGGAAGCAGAGAATGTATATAGCCCTATCTTGACTCCTGGCTCCACTCTCTGAGCATGCTTTCAAACATTGCTATACTGTCCTTATTCTCCATGCATGCAGCCTTCTTGAGATCAATTTCTGGGAGCATGATTGATCTACTTATCTCTGCTAGACAGACTTCTTTGAAGCAGACATATCTTTGATACTTAAGTTCTCAATAAAGAATTCAGAATGTTTGTAAGTGGTTGGGTTAAATGTGAGATGAAGAAGGAACTTGAGTGTGACCACTGTGCTACCTGACATGAGGTAGATGCTATGTGTTAATGCCTATTTGGATCTGGCAGGCTTTGATTTAGTATTCTCCAGACAGTACTCATGTCAAGATGGATATTCAGGTTGTGTGTGTGTCTCTCTCTCGGTATCCTACTCCATCAGATAAAAGGCTTTCATTTTTATTAGAGAAGGTAATAATTTTATCCAAAGGGAGACATCACAATACTCATTGTGTTACTCCCCCTGTGCCCTGTTTTCTAGGAACCAGTCTGTAACAAGCAGATTTTTGGATGGAAATTAACAGGCAGGAAAGTTATTGGAGAGGGCTTTGGGGTCCTCAGATGTAGAAGGGAAAGGAAGCAAATGAGACCTAGCAGAGTAGACTTCAATGCTGTCCAAAGGAATACATCTGTCAAGATTGTGGGCAGACAGATCTACAGACACAATATAGTTCAAACCTGCCTAGAGATGGGGCAAGCAGGCTGGGACTTGTTACTCCTGGAACAGTGGTTTATTGGGTGCACTCCATCCTGCAATGGCTGTAGAAACAACTGCTCTCTGCCCTAGAAGACTCCTTTAAGAGGACTGATGACATTAGGTACATCAACCACACCCTAGGACAGGCCCTAGGTTTAAGAGTAGTTGGAAAACACAGAACAGAATCCATTTGTGTGTGTGCGTGTGTGTGTGTGTGTGCGCGTGCGCGCGCGCGCATTTTGTTTTAATTGGGTAATTTTTGTTTTATTGGGTTTTTTTGTTTATTTGTTTGTTTTGAACTTTTGAGGGGGGATTTGGGTGGGTAGGGAGGTGGGGAGAATCTGGGAGGAATTGGAAGAGGAGAAAGAATATGATTAAAATAGAGTGTACATAGAAAATTTATTAAATAATTTTTAAAGGAAAAAGAAGGTCAATGACTAAATGATCTGTCACCACAGAGTTCTTGGCAGCTTGGGACTCAGTCCTATACTCTGTAGGGAATATCTGAGCAGCAGAATATGGTTTCTGCCACCCATGCCCAACACAGACCTGCAGGAAAATTTATTTTCAGTTTTCCAAAAGGTTGAACTTATGGCTTGAAACGAAGTTATTACATCAGTATAAATATATGTGAATACAAGGATAGCTGAAAGTATCTGAAGCATAAGTGAATCTTATTAACATTAAAGGAATAATCTCATTATCTTGATTGGGGCTGTAATATTTATGTTTCCATGTGTGTTTTAATAGGCAGAGAATATAATCATTATTATATTTATTCAGAGTAGAAAATGATTAGTTAGTTCTTTAAACAGCTACTCTTGAGGAACTCATTGACCTTTAGGTAAATTTTTTTTATTAGGCACAAGTTCTCACTAACTAACCTAGAATGGCCCTAAACTTGAGCCCTTCCTGCCCCCCTGCTTTAGCCTCCCAAGTGCTAGTATTAGAGGCATGCACTGATATGCTAAGTTCAGCTCTACCCTTTGTAATTCTATACATTTCTTTGTGAGGAGAGTTGGCAAAAGGCATTGTTTCTGATATTTTCTTGTGGTAGCAAAGTTGGATCTCTTTTTTCTAATTAGTCTAGAGATGTAGGGATTGGAAGATCAGCACAGGTGTGTTTGTTAGTGGTATTTAATTATAAAATATATAACTGCTTTTATGTAGTTCTGGAATAAAGAGAAAGACCACTTGAAGAAAGACTACAGAGGAAGGGCTCTCAACCCATGGAGAGGGTACAGAATTGATCAGGAAACAAGTATGATGTTACTGTAAGCAGGAGCAAGGCTGCAAATACGCAGAGAATTCTGAGAAATGACTAAAGTTGTCCGGCTGTAGGTAAAAGAAAAAATGTAAAGGAAAAACGGAAGGAAGCTGGGGCCACGTAGTCATTCCTTTCATTCCCCAAACAAAATACCAAAGACTTAAGAAGGACACTTACCTGCCAAGAGAAATGCCCTATGAAGAATAACCCAATACAGAGGGGGATAAGTTATTGAGTGAGATAGATAAGTAAGTACATGACTTCTGGGCAGGAGAAATGGCTGCATTAATATCAGTAAGAGGAGGGGGGCAGAAATAACATGACCTGTCTTCTTTATATCCTCATTGAGTCTTCTATACTTGAAGACACAAGAACCTATCAATTATATTCTTTATTGTGATACATTTAGAATGCTTGCACAATTGATAAGATGAATCTTTTCCAATGCTATTAGCTTATTTGATCCTCTGGGCTTTAGCTTTAGGGTCTATAGCAGAAGGCATGTAGATGAAGTGTAATTTCCCATCTATAGCCCCTGTACCTCTTGCAGAACTGGCAGAAAATATTTTCTGAAAGTAAAAGGTCAGCTGGGGTATTATCTTGTGCAGATTTACTAAAGATTATGGACACATAGGAGATGACTGACCATTGGGGAGCTTTGTCTCTGCAGACTTAGAAATGACATTCTAGTGAGTGCTGAGAATTACCAGGGTCCTCTATTATCTTAAGACAAACAACTGATCTCAGAATTTAAAAATTGAATGTACTAAAACATTGGTTTCCTACAGATCTCAGTCAACAAGGGTGTCACTTTAAAAGGCAAGGCAAAACTATGAGAGGAACTGATGCATTACAGCTGACTAGTAAGATGGATTGCTTGTGTGTTGGGCTTCTGAGTCAGCTCTCCAGTAGTATAAAAGAAAAGGCACTGCCTTCAAAGATGGCACTCTCTGCTTCTACTGTTTCCTAGTTAGCACTGTAAGCAAACAGACTCAACTTTCTGGGCTTTATTGTCTTGTTTATAGGAGTGAGGATAACACCTGTATCAATGGGAACAAAATGTGTTATAAACTGTTTCTCATTAGAGCATGTATGATTGGAAGTAGCCAATTTTATGATAAGGTCTCTAAATGAGTAAGTGTCTTAGATCCCTTTTCCCTAAAGTCAAAAACGAAGAGACAGTTGTAGCTGTGAACTGGAGAAACAGGACAAACACAATTTCAGCCACGTGCTCAAAGTGAGCATCCACAACAACGAGTTATGCTGACAATGTGCTGAATCATGTGAGTGACAGGATGAAAACCACCTGTTATCTCCGCCATCTTCCCCCTGAAACCCACCAATCCAGTCAAAAGTACGTATTAAATATTACACATCGCTTAACTGAAGAACATTCTTAAAAGTATCTGATTGGTACTCCTAAAAGCTGTGAAACTTGCTGGAAGTGAGGAAATTCTGAGAAAGTGTCCTTGACAAGAGATGCCGAAGGAGGTGGGAAAACGAAATACAACATGGTGGTTTTGTCAGAATCCAAGTAGCAAAAGAGCAGTAGGTAGAAGCTGAGGAACTCTGAATAAAGCATGGACTTTATTTAGCTGATGTTAATGTATCAGAATTGGTTCATTAACTGAAACAAACAGATCTGAGTTAACGTGGGATGCTATTAGGGAAAATGGATTTAAGAGCAATGAGAACGTTCTACACTATCTTCACAATTGTTCTTTGACTATCAAGCTGTTCTAACATAATTTATTTGAAGACAAAGTACAATAGCTCTTTGTGGAAAAGCTCCAACTCCTGTGTCAAATTGTTAAATATCCAAACAGGAAACTCTCCAGCCTGGAGGTGCCACCTACACACAGTTCCAGAGTCACTTCTCACTCGAGCCCTTCTGCCAGATGTGTAAGGCTACTACTGTTTTTGCAATTCAGAAATGTGGGGCTCTGAATTGGGGGGCCCATGGTAAATCTATTGGGAGTCTCTTCTGAGCTTCCAACAGTGAGTCCCTTTGAGCAGCCCATTCTGTAATGCCCTAGAAACTGAAGGCTCCCCTTGGGGAACCATAAAGTAGAGAAAATTAAACCTATGCAAAAAGAATAGTGGCCTTACACATCTGGCAGAAGGGCTGGAGTGAGAAATGTGGGGGTCTCCCATGGAACTGAACCAAGCCCTCTGGATAAGTGAGACAGTTGATGAGCTTGAACTGTTTAGGGGGGCCCCCAGGCAGTGAGACCGGTACCTGTCCTTAGTGCATGAGCCGGCCTTTTAGAACCTAGGGCCTATGCTGAGACACTTTGCACAGCCTTGGTGCAGGGAGGAGGGGCTTGGACCTGCCTCAACTGAATGTACCAGGCTCTGCTGACTCCCCAGGGGAGACTTTGCCTTGGAGGAGGTGGGAATGGGGGGTGGGTTGGGAGGGGAAGGCTGGGGGGTGGGAGGAGGGAGGAGGGGAATCCATGGTTGATATGTAAAATGAATAGAAAATCTCTTAATAAAAAGAAAAGACCTTCGGATAATTTCAAAAAAAAAAAAAGAAAGAAAGAAAAAGAAAAGGAAATGTGGGGCTCTGCTCATGAATCTCCACTCTTTCTTCCCTTTGTTAACCAAATATCCATCATGCTTTAGCAAGCCTTGCAGAACATGTGTCCGTGAAGGTGAATGCTTTGTCTATCAACTCTCATTCTTCATTGATTGAAGTTTTTTCTAAGAATATTTTCTGAGCATGTCTAGACTACTGAGCATGGGGGTTTAAGGCTCTGGGGGCACTAGAATAAGCCCAGTGGTAGGTCCATAAAGAGATGTAGGTACAGAACTCGCACATTGTCAGGAAGCCTAGAAACTGTCCATCATAGTCTAGATGTATCTGAAGGTTGGCTTGAGGTTACTAGGCAGGGCTACAGTAGTGTGGGCCCTTATGGACAGCCTTGAGGAGCCCAAAACCCCATTTCAGATCCCTGGAATCTAACCTTTAATTTTCAGAGAGCCAGAGAGGGAGCATTTGCATGTCACTGTTTTATTGAAGAGGATAGTTCTAGAGAAAAGGAGTGGGTGATAGGAGGGACAAAACAGAAAAGACGGAAAACAACTGTTTACCTTCTATGACCTGATTGTGTAGTGATATCTTTTTATGAACAAAAGGTAAACAAGGAAGTAAAAATATGACTGATTGCTTAAGCCTATAAAAATTCCCCCACTAGTCATACAAAATACATCTAAGAATTACAAATGAGTTGTAGGGAAAATCAGGTGACAGCATGACATATTAGGCCAATGGGAATGAGCAAAGCTTTGCATTGTGTTGGCTCTGTTTTCTTCCAGGATGGACGTAAGGACTATAAAAAAGGATCAAAGTAGGAAGCAAGAGATACAGAATACCAAGCAAGGAGCTGTCAAGTGGCATCTGGGTCAAGTTGGTCATAGCCCACACAGAGTAGCTGTGGCATCTATAGCTGATAAAATATAGGCAAAACCGGGACTGGATAAATGGCTCAGCAGTTAAGAGCACTGGCTGCTCTTCCAGAGGACCCAGGTTCAATTCCCAGCACCCAAATGGCAGCTCAGAATTGTCTGTAACCCCAGCTTCAAGTATTTCGACACCCTCACACAGACAAATGTGCAGGCAAAACACCAGGGCACATAAAATAAAAATGAATAAATCATTAAAAATTAACATTAAAAAATACAGGCAAAACTGAAAGGATCTGCAGCTTAGAGTGAGAGGTATCTAATCAAGAGTCTAAACAATAAGGCTAAAGCATCAGAAGTACATGGAAGCTAAAGGAAGAGGCACTTAGAATCCATCCCATCTTTATCCTCCACCTAATCAATACAAAGACTAAGATCAATCTCCCTATAAGTCAATATTCATGTTAACAAATAAAGGAGAGCACTGAAATACTAGAAATATGATCAATAAATCCCAAACTAGTTGAAAGAAAAGGGATTAGAAGATTCAACCAATTCAAGAAGCCATGACAATAATTAGGGGTGAAAAAAAGGTCATAAAATCCATGAGACAGTAGAATTATCAATCATAATAATTAACCATAGCTTTAAATACTGAGAATCCAAATATTTTCTAAAAATCCTGGCTATAGTTGATGTTAAAATAGTCATTTAGTACTGAGTATTCCTATATTAATATGTATTGGTTTTTTTTGTTTTTTTATAATTTATTTTATTTTATTTTACAATATAATTCAACTTTACATATCAGTCATAGATCACCCCGTTACCCCTCCTGCCACCCCGCCCCCCTCTCCCCGTCCCACCCCCCATTTCCATCTCCTCCAGGGCAAAGACTCCCCCGAGGATTGAGATCAACCTGGTGGACTCAGCCCAGGCAGGTCTAGTCCCCTCCTCCCAGGCTGAGCCAAGGGTCTCTACTAAGCCCCAGGTTTCAAACAGCCAATTCATGCACTGAGCACAGGACCCGGTCCAACTGCCTGGATGCCTCCTAAACAGATCAAGCCAATCAACTGTCTCACCCATTCAGAGGGCCTGATCTAGTTGGGGGCCCCTCAGCCATTGGTTCACAGTTCATGTGTTTCCGTTTGTTTGGCCACTTGTCCCTGTATTCCATCCATCCCTGGTCCCAACAACTCTAGCTCACATAAACCCTCCTCCTTCTCGCCAATTGGACTCCCGGAGCTCCACCCAGGGCCTGACCGTGGATATCTGCATCTAGTTCCCTCAGTCACTGGATGGGGTTTCTAGTATGACAATTAAGGTGTTTGGCCATCCTATCACCAGGGTAGGTCAG
>CABHPH010145292.1:0-17865 GCA_902168325.1 Peromyscus nudipes | reverse complement strand
TTCAGGACCCCACTCTTTGAAAGCCACTCATTGCCCACCTCTGTGTCTGACCTACCTGTGACTGTCAAAACTGTTGAAATACTTTTTTAACAATCCAAACACTAAGAATGTCACCAAAATAACCCGTAGCCTAAAATGGAGATTTCCCAACTTTGCTGTCACCCACCTATCCCTGTGACTCCCATCTGTGTATTTAGTAAATGGCTTGATTTGTGACATCTTTTTTTCTGTAACTAATAAAATCTCATGTGACCACTTTCACAGCAGAGCATGCCATGTGAGGTAACCCCAGACTGTTCCTAGGCCATAGTCACTCATATTTGGGTCTTAAATAAACCATCTTTTCCCTTTTGGGTTGAGGACCGGGCTTTCAGCATTGAAAATTTTAACTAGAAGCCGTGTTGTAATATTTATGCTTGTCTCTAAAATTGTTGTACCAGTGCCAGTTGTGTGCAGAAGTTGTGAGAATTAACTCTGTGACGTGTGGGGACAGTGTCAGCCTTCCACTGTTCTTCAGGTGCTTCCATCCTCCAAGCCTCCAGGATCAGAACGTTGGCCACACACCTGAAGAGATGTGTGTAGAAATTGTTTCTTTATACAGATGAACTTATCATCCTAAGACAATCATAGTCTCAGTGAAATCATTGATCCTTTTTTACCTCAGAGTTTTAGCCTTTGAAGGGCTTTAAACACAAGTAGTCCACTCTTCACTTAGACCCAAATGAGGTCAACGAAAGCACAGAGACTGGCAGGGTCCTTTGCCAGCAGCTGGGTGGTCTGCTTCCTGTGCTCAGCTTTCCTAATTCTCTTCTGTATTTTGGGGAGAGCTATTGCCAGTCTCCACAGGAGCCATGGAAGTTCAAAGGCAAAGATTCAGACTGCTGTCACCCAGCCATGGCTAGAACTTGACACGTCTCACTGTAAGTGCTACCTCCAAGAGGACCTTGGAATGCAGGGTTTTGTGCCGCAAGCAAAAGCCAAGATCTTGTGGCAGGATCTATTGGTCCTGATTTGGAAAATTGCACATAGCTTTCTGGTACCCCACAAATTAAAATAGAGTTACTATAATTTAGTTCTTAAGTATACTGTGTAAAATCAAATTATATTGCATTACAAAAGCTGTATCTATCCTTAAAAATATTCCCATTTTTCAAAACCAATATCAATATATGGAAAACTCAGAAACCGTCTTATCCAGCCAAAATTTCTGTTGGTTATAAACAGAAAAGAATGTCTTGAAGTAACCAAGTTGTTTGGACAACTCTGTATGCAGCAACTGGCTGTCCATTAAACCCATGTCTGTTATGAGCAGCATATAATTTAAGAGCAGTGGTTTAGGAAGAATCAGGCCATGCTCAAGGGTGGGAGGGAAGCCCAAGTCATTCTGTTAACCAAATATATCTTAAAATACTTTTAATTTTTCAAGGACCTTCTAATCTTCACATACTTGGCTTTACAACATTACAAAATCAAATCGTTTATTCTACTTAAAATGTACCATGCTTGGGGGAGGGGATGAAATAGTTGATTTAGAAATTTTGCGGTGACTAGTCTTCAGAGAAATGTGCTGGGGACGCAGACCAAGAATTCAGATGCAGTGAGAGATAGAATTCAAGGCTGAGATGGAAACTGAATCTAGGAGGAAAAGACGTTGGGTCGGTGTTCTCTCCTTCTTTCTCGCGGCAGTAAGAGTGGAAGCTATTGTGCTTTCTTTCCCCCTATGTGATTTTCACTTCTCAGATCCAAGAAAATGTTCAATTTCTTGTGTTCTCAACATTTGTGGGGTGCCCTGGAGACTCTTCTCGTCTTCCTGGGTAAGCTTAGGAGTAGTGTGGGAGTGCGAAGAGAGTGAGTGTGCTTCATGGGGAGGGGTTCCCGAAGGTGCTAAGGGCAGACACTTGCAGCCATCCCAGCCGTCCAACCCCTGCACTTCTGTGCTTCCACACAGGGGTACAGTTCCTCAGGGACCGCCTGCCTCTCTGAAGTATAATCCTAATGTTTCTGACTCTCAGAT
Source organism: Peromyscus nudipes (assembly GCA_902168325.1). Lineage (NCBI taxonomy): Eukaryota > Metazoa > Chordata > Mammalia > Rodentia > Cricetidae > Peromyscus > Peromyscus nudipes. Next base: position 15,851 of record CABHPH010145292.1, on the reverse strand, counting down.
TCTGCAGAAATCCCAGGACCTGCTGCCAGACAGCATCAGCAGAAGTGCTGGTCCTTGCAGCCTGTCACAGAGTGACCTGGATATGGAAAGGTCCTTTTTACTTTCCACTGCTCTTTGCACAACCAGGTTGTATACATCAATCTGTCAGTCCAAGACCATAGAGGCAGGGAGCCACACTCAAAGCGACTGTGATTGAAAGTTCCCACGCCTGGTGGGTTTGGAATGAAATTCCCTGCTGTTTAAAGAGCAGGCATAGAAGAGGAAAGAGGATTCAAAGCAAGGCCCCTGAAAGTACTTGCTGGGTGCCTGGTGCTTCGTTCTGTGTAAATTATCTTATGGATGAGATGAGTTAGGGAGGCTAATTAGTAACTAGTCCCCAAAAAACTAAGAAAAGAGTTAAAATATGCTAAAAGTTAATTCAAATTTTTAAAACTATTGATATTACTAGCTTTATTTTAGTATGCCTTTATTAACTTATTAAATATAACTTAAAAACTGAAATTTACTTATTTTTTTGAGATAGAGTCTCACTGTGCAGCCCTGGCTGGCCTGAAACTTGCTATGTTGACCAGTGGAAGCCAGAAGACCTCAAATCTAGAGCAAACAGTTTTGAACCTAGCCCAGACTCTCCATAAAAGCTGTAAGGATTCTTAACTCATAACTCTCCATCCCCTAAAATGGACTATTTCAATTCATGGTTCAGTAATTTCTTATAAAAAAAAAAAGATAGCCACCACAGTCAAGATACACATCATTTACCTCATGCCCAAATTTTCAAGTGGCTTAGTTGCAGCCCTTGGCTCCTATATATCCAGGCTTATGTGGCCTCCAGGGAGCTCTCCACGGAGTCTGGCTTTCCTCTTCTATGGTTTCATATGAAGACAAGTAAACAGTAGGCTGTGGTCTGTGTGGTTCTATCTGTTCCCGATGCATCTGAGACTTGCACATGTCAGTGCATTTATCCATATTTATCCATCTCTGAAGAGCTGTGAAGCCTCCAAACCTTTCCCTGCTCTCAGGCCAGCCAACAAGCTGCAGATTCACCAATTCCAGCAGAAGGCTCACAAGTTCTCAGGGATGAAGGACTTCATTTGTGTGACACAGGAACTATGGCTGCAGCCTGTTCTTGGGTTTTCTCTCAAGTCCACTGGGGACCTTGTGAATGTGACACTTGGGTTAGATTTTTGCCCCAGATGAAGGAGCAGAACTAACTCAGGATTTAACCATAGTTACAAGGCATTGCTGCTGAACCAACTAAGCTTTATCTATGGAAGGCGTTGCTTGTCAGGAAATAGCCAAAAGAAGATTAAACCCAAGTCCACTCCCTTTTCATCATCACCTACTATATTTATGGATTTACCAGGCAGTGGATGTTTTGGTTACTCCCGGGTTTAGATTAGTACATTTCCTTGTATGGTCTGTTAATACTGATTTTCAGTTTCACAATTGGTCAGGACCTAGAATCGTGGAAGAGGCAAGCTTCTGGCTATGTCTGTGAGGGAGTTTCTAGAATGGCTTAATTGAGGAGGGGAAGGCCCCTACTAAACATAGGTGGCATCATGCCATGGGCTGCATAAAATGAAGAAAGCAAGCTGAACACTGGCATTCATCTCTCTCGGCTGCCTGACAGCAGATGGAATGTGACCACCTGCCTCATACTCCTGTCTCCATAACATCTCCACAAGCAGTTGGCGGGAGCTTAACCAAATATCTTAAAAAAAAAAAAAAAGTCAAATAATGTGAAAAGATACTCAACATTATTTCTTAAGAAAAAGCTAATTAAAGCCACTATAAGCAAATAACACCCTGTGTTTGGGGTGGCTTTGAATGTTGTCATAGGCCCGGAGAAAGAAGGACACTTATATTTTGTTGTTGAAAGTGCAAAATGGTGCCACTCTGCTTGCAATGTGGTTATTTGTCTTCTTGCTGTGCAACTGGCTTGTGTGTGTTTATATGTGTGCACATATTCATGTGTGTGTACACATGGGTGTGTGTATGCATGTGGAGGCCAGAAGTCATTGTGGCGTATCTTCCTCAATCTGAGTTTGGATCCACATAACCCACAAAAAAGCCAGGTATAGCAATGTGGGCCAGTTTTCCCAGTGGTGGAGAGGCTGAGAGTGGAAGACGCCAGGGGTTTGTTCCTCAGCTAGCCTGGCCAAAGTCAGTGAGATAGTGACTGAGGAAGACTCCCGATGTCAACTTCTGACTTTCAGATTCATGCACTTGTGTCCACATATATCCTCACACCTTTACACAGATACCTGCACACACACACACACACACACACACACAGAGAGAGAGAGAGAGAGAGAGAGACCTTTATACAGTCTGGGTACAAGTCCTTTACTCATTAATGCAAATATAGTCTCTCTTATGTCACATTTTCACTTTCTTACCATTGCCCTCTAAAGTGCTGAAGATTTTCATTTTGTTAAAGCCAAACACTTATTTATAGAGTTGACACGTCATGCCTTTACCTACCTGAAGCCTGCAATTCCCATTTTAGAAATTTTGTAGCTTTAGCTTTTGCTGAGGCTTACGATCAAATCAGAGATATGATCTATTTATATTTACTTCTGACCTAATTTTTATGTCTATCACAAAGTAATACTGGACTTCCTTTCCTTTTCTCTGTTTTCTTTTTTTACATGTAGATTTCAGTTGTGTCGATAGTGTATATTAAAAGTTTATTCTTTTCCCTTCAAGTGGTCTGACCTGTGTGGATTAGCAATTACCCATGAGTTGCATCTGCTGCTAGACTTTGTTATTTGGGGACCGTTTCTTATGGAGATCATCAGTATCCCACCGTCCTGATGACTGGCTTGTCCTAGTGAGTCCCGGAAGCAGGCATGGCTTTGCTCTTCCCCGGCGCTTTTTTTTCCCAGTGTTCTTCAGTTGTTTCAGGCCCAGTGAATTTCCATAAAGATGAAAGCAAGCATGTGTTTCCTCATGACACCATGACTGGGAGTGTGCAGAATCTGTGGGTCACTCAACAAGGCTTGGTATCCCGGCAGCAGCAGGGCTGCGGTGGATCTCCGTGGTGGAGTTCAGTATCTGTGCAGCATTGCACCTGCTGTGAGTCACTCACGAGGCTCAGCATCCAGACAACATGGGAGCTCTGCTCAGTTAACACGCTGCTGCGTCACTGCTCACTGACAGCCTCCTCAGGTTCTCTCAAGGTGGTCTACCAATATTATATACAATATATAAACTGCATTAGGTTTATGCCCAAATAGTTCATTTTTATATTATCATAGTTGCATTATTTACTTAATTTCACTTTCTCTCCTAATTTTTGGAAAGTAATGTCTACATTTGATGAATTCTATTAATAGTAAGATCTCCTATTAGTCTTTTTTAAAGGTGTGGTCTGATGTAGCCTCGGCTGGCTTGAAACCCATATCCTTCTGTCTTCACTTTCCAAGTGATGGAATTAAGTATTGGGGACCAAGCACAGGATTTTTAACTATGCTAGATAAGCATTCTACCCAGTGGACATTCTCAGTCCAGCTTTTTCTTTTTGAGTTAAGGTCTCAATCAGCCCAGGCTGGCCTCCAGCTCTCTAGAATGACCTTGTGACAGTCCTGCACACAACTACCAAGTGCTGGGTTACAGGTATGTCACGTCATGACTGATTTATGAGGTGCTGGGAATTGAACTCATGGCCTCATGTGTGCTAGGCAAGTACTCTACCAACTGAGCTGCATGCCTAGCCTGTCTGGTAGTTATAATAGTTGATCACGTTGTCAGAAGAAATAAATTTCACTTCCCACTTTTGACTCTCTTGCCTTGCCTGACTCTCAAAAACAACTGTGAGCAGGGAAGATAAAAGTTAGCTCCAGTGCCTTGTTAGAGTGAGAATCGGTGTAAGCCGCGCTTGCTGCATAGTTCCTTTATCTCCTTGGGTGCCTTTTCCTTTCATACTTAGCTAAAAATTTTTACCGTGAACAAGTGTTCAAATTTTTTCAAACACTTCAGTATACCTAATGACTCAGTTTCATTGTATCTATTTTTATTAAAATTGTGAGTTTTTAATTTGCTAAATTAACCGTATTTTCCCCATACCCCGCTAACCATGTTATATTTTGTTCTATTGGTATATTTAATTTTTAATACTTCATTAGCATTTCTGTATCTATAGTGATAACAGTCACAGGCTTTTCCCTGTTAGACTTCTCTCAGCAGGGTGACGCTGGCCACATCGAACAATCAAGGACCTGGTTCCCCCCAGGATCTGTTATTGAGAGCATGCCTGGAGACCAAGTGTGTCTTTTTAAAAAAAAAAAATCTCTAAAGCTTTGTTTGGTTCTTTCTTATATTTTCTAATTCTTTCCTCGTGTTCACCTTTTTTTCTTTCTGTTCTCGACAGTACTTACGCAGTTCCTAGCCACTGTATTTGGTTTTCACCCTGTGATTCCATTCTCTGCCCTTTGTGTCGATTTCTCCTGACTGATTTATCTTTTAAGGATCCATCTCCTACTTTAATGATTTAACCTCTGGAAGTTTGTAAAGACAATCACTCTGGGAGCGACATGTTCAGCTCTCTTTGCTAAGCTGCCATGGGATATTTTGCACTTCCCCAATAATTTGCATTTCTTATCCAAATGATAGATTTCGTTTTCCTTTCAGCCTTTGTATTTCTTTAAATTGAGTTACAAGGAAGTATATTACTATCTGGTACAAACACCAGTAAATATCATGCCTTATGAAACTACAGAATCGCTTAAAATAGAAGCATGCGACATTATCATTTGACATTGTTGTCAGTTGGGTGTATGGTTTATCATATTTATGCATATTAATTTTCCTATAATTTGAATGATTTCATTGAGAATATATTTTGGAGAAACCTCAATAATATTAGAATTGGTGAAGCACTTTCTGCAAAAGGACGAGAACTCGAGTTCAGATCCCCAGCATGCACATAGAAAGCCAAGCAGGGCCGTGCATATCTGCCCCCTCCAACAGGGGATCCCTGCTGCTTGCTGGTCCACCAGGCTAGCCAAGTTGGGAGCTCCACGCGCAGTGAGGCCCTGACTCAAAAAATGAGGTCAGGAGTGATAAAAGCAGACACCTGGCCTGGACCTCTGTCTGTCTGTCTGTCTGTCTGTCTCTCTCTCTCTCTCTCTCTCTCTCTCTCTCACACACACACACACACACACACACACACACACACACACAGAGGAGGAGGAGGAGGGGGAGGAGGGGGAGGAGGAGGAAGAGAGAGAGAGAGAGAGAAGGAGGAGGAGGAGGAGGAGGAGGAGGAGGAGGAAGAGAGAGACAGTAGCAAGAGCCTCTGGTGTCCCTTCCTTTGTCATTATAGCTTTCACAGCTATTTTTTGATGCCTAAAAGGATATGTGCCAGCACACATTTCTGGAGAATAAATGTGTATTTAAAATTCCCAGGTAATTCTCTCCACCCCAGCCTCCAACCCCACATGGGTTAGCACTAAAAAGCCTGTTTAATATATACAAACCCTGTTTCTTGATTTCCTAATGCACACCAGACACCTTATATTTCTAATTCGTGGCTATCTGTAATTAAGACCTAGACCAGACACTTCTCATATATTTCATCAAGTACAATGACACATTCACAGACTCCAGACGTGCTTAAGTGTGCCTGCATTTGCAAACAGATGTTTATCTGCCTTGTCTTCTGGGGAACTGGGTCTGGTCTTTATTAAGCTGTGGTCTTCCCTAGCCTACCCCTCTGATGCATATCACCTCTGCATTCTAAATACAACTGTGCACATACACAGTGAGCTACATTCCTACAGCACTCATAAAACTGGCATGTGTGTTGACATTACAGAAGGCCCCATTAGCATGGAGAAGGAAGCACTCTCGGGACCTTGGGAAGACCCTCTTTTCACACAGCCTGATATCTGATTTTTGTGGAGTTTGTTTGGCTGTTTGTTTGTTTGACAAGGTCTCATGTAGCTCAGGCTGGCCTTCAACTCTTTGGGATGACCTTGAATTTCTGATCTTGCTGCTTCTGCCTTTCATTTGCTGTGACTGCAGGCATGTACCATCACAGGTTATGAGGTGCTGGGAATTGAATCCAGGGGCTTGTGTGTGCTAGGTTAACACAGAGCTATAACTATACCCTAGATCTTTAGTATTTCTTAATTTCTTGAATGAGTAAGTCTGCTATTGGAAGGAAACATAGGACTACTTACTACACCCACACTTCTTAACTTAGCAGTATTCTAGGCACAGAACCGTGGGAATGTCAGAGCTGGTTTTCCAGCAGAGTTGAGTGTCCCAGCCACTGGCTTTCTGGAGTTCTCCAGCCAGGTGGCTTGTCCAGTGCTTGCCTCAGAAAACAAAACAAAGCCTTTGCCGGGAGGAGACACCCTAAGAGAGACAATATGTATGTCCTTTCTTTGTACAAACTGCTGTTAAATGTGCTAAGGAAGCTGGTTTGAATGCTAAGTCATAAGGAGAGTGGTTGTGGAAGAAAGAGGAAGTCACCACAAGAGCAAGGACTCAGAAAGAAGGTAGGCACAGCAGAAGAGGCAAAGCAAGAGGAAAAATAACAATTCCACACTGCGCTGAGAAAAGTAGTATTTCTATTCATGCCACAAATCCATCAGGTTTACAGTTGTCAAGAGATGCTGACATACTTTTGCCGTTTACCCTTTGAAGACTGGAACAAACTCTGTCATAGCCACATGCTTCTAATTCTGTGGTCCCCAGCTCCCTGACACCTGCTGTTGGAAATTGGCTCAGTATGTAGTTGGTCTTGTGCCACACGGTGGCCAGGTGTGTGATCGACAAAACTCACACTAGCTTCGCCAGAAGCACACAGACTCAGAAAATCCTCCTGTGATGTTTCGTCTTGCTGCAGTCTGTGAGGATGCCGTGAAAGAGAGCTCGCACACACTCTGTAGTTTGTTTTCCCACACAACAGTCCAGAGATGCCTCGATAGTGGTGCGGCATGTTTTGAATGCCCTGAAGTTAGTCTCAGATTCCTCGTATGGCATAGCTCTTGTCTGTTTTCATGGTTCCCAATGCCCTGAGCAATCAGCACCGTAACTGGTGGTGGGGAAAACAGCTGTCAGTGCAGCAAACTCACTTGGTGACTCTCCCAGGGTGGCATGCAAGTGACCTCAGTGTATTCAAAAGACAACCAGACTGTGATTTAGGAAACTAGCGTTTGTATTCAATCTTGCCACTCACTTAATTTATGTATTGAGAGAAGGTAATGGCTGTTGGTTTGTTTCTGGTTTTGTTCTCAGTGTTATGTATGTGTGAGGGCATACTCTGTGTGCATCAGGTGCAGTCTCTCTCTCTGCCTCTCTGTCTCTCTGTCTCTCTGTCTCTCTGTCTCTCTGTCTCTCTGTCTCTCTCTCTCTGTGTGTGTGTGTGTGTGTGTGTGTGTGTGGTGGGGGGAGGTGTGCAGTTCAGAACCTAGAGTGTCATTCTTCAGGTCCTACACATTCTCACTTTTGAGACAGTATCTCTCGCTGACCTGGAGCTTCATAGGTAGGCTAGCATTGCTGGTCAGAAAGCCCTGGAATCCATCTGAATCTGTGTCTCCAGCAGTGGGATTACAGCTGTCTACTGCTGATGTTTTTGTGTGAGATGTGGGCATTGTACTCAGGTCCTTGTATCTGTGTAGCAAACACTCTACCTACTGAGCCATCTCCCCAGACCTACTTGGGACTGTTCTTTGTAAATCTCAGTCTGCCTTCTGCATCAGTCACCTCTGCATTCTTTGTTAGTGAAAACAATAGTTCTCCTGTATGAACTCGCTTAATAGGTGAATGAATGATACAGATAGAAAGAGGATTTGAGGGGGCTGGTTGGATGGTTCAGTGGTTTGTAGATGAATTTCTAAATGGTCTTATTAAATAAAAAACATGGAGCCAGATATAGGAGTGAAAGCCTGGAAGAGATCAGGGAAATAGAGAAAGCTACAGCTAACCTCACCTCACTAACTCCGCAGCTTCCAAATGCAAGATACTTCCTGTCTACCCATGCCTATATGCCTTGCTGTTCTGCCATCTGATTTGCTCTCTCTGTTCAGCTACATCACTTCCTCTTCCTGTCCAGCTCTGTCACTTCCTGTCTGTCTGTACAGACCTCCAGACCTCCATGGTTAACTAGTGTTGGAATTTTAAGGCAAGTGCCACCACACCTGGCTCTGTTTCAAGTGTGGCCTTGAACACATAGAGATCCTGCCTGCTAAGTGATAGGATTAAAGGCATGTGCTAACATTGCATGACTTCTGTGTTGTGGCTAGCTTTTTCCTCTGATCTCCAGGCAAGCTTTATTTATTAAAGCACAAATAAAATATCACCACATTTCCCATTTTTTTGTCTAATAAAAAATTTAAAAAATAAAGTTATAACTAATATAAGAAAAACTATATACAATAAGTACAATAACTATATACAATATATACAAGCAATAAATATATCAACAATGTCTAGTCCATTTACATTTGACAAATTCAGTGACAATTTTCCATTATTTATCCTATTTTGGTGAGTCCAAAATGTACCTAATTCACTTTCTATCCTATCTTGCATTACCAACAGAAAACTATCTTATGATGCTTTTCAAACTTATTCACTTAACACCCCTTAGTGAGTTTCTTTTCTGAATTTCTTAACAGGGAAAACTGTAACTACAACTATCTAATCTTCAACTCCCTCAGAGACCCAAGAAGGAAATAATATTACCTAGTAAAATAGGAAGTGCAAACAAGTGACTTCCAAAAAATGTGAGTTATGACAGAAACAGCCAGCTTCCTGGACAGTCACCTGAGGTTTCTCTACAATGTTGGGGCATCATCTTCGGCCTACAGGATTAGCATATCTGACAGACTCATTTATGAAGCAGGATGTCCACAAGGCCCACAGCTCTATCCCACATTCGGTACGAGTATTCCATGTACCAGATAAACTTGAATTCCACCAGTGTCCTGTCATGATCAGGATTTTAAATCCTGGAAATTGCTGGTGTTTTTGGAATTCGGTTTCCCATTCTTCTCGGCTTGTGGGTGGCTTCATCTCCTTTATTAAATGCCAGTCAATCATTGAGAGGCCAGACTCCATCAGCCTAGTTACTCCTCCAAGAATAACTGTTCCAGCTACTGTTCCACTGCACACCAGAAGCCATCAGTCCACTGCCTCTCAGCTGCCTTCAAAGAAAGGAGTGCTGTACCTTTTCCAGATTGCAAAGCCACTTCAGCAATGGCGCCATATTGTCCTGGCCTCAGAGGATGCCTGTTGCAAAAGCTGTGACCACATTTGTCTTAGCAAGGATCAGCAGTCCCCCCCCCCCGCCGTGTGTGTGTGTGTGTGTGTGTGTGTGTGTGTGTGTGTGTGTGTGTGTGTGTGTCCTGCTTGTCCATTTTGGACAGCATACTGTCATCAGTTGATGCGAGGGTACTTTCTTGCCCAGTGGCTAACTTGCCACAATAAAAAGTTAACTCCATATGCAGTTTCTTCAATGCCCATATCTTTTCTGAAGAAGATTGGTGCTGCCAGGAGCAAACATGTCTTATGGTCATAAAAAAAGAAAAAAAAATGTGTTATTAAAATATCTTAAATGCCATATTCTGTAGATCTCTGAAGGGTTTGAAGATGACCTGTCAATCTAAAATATATCTCTGCTTGACCTTGAAAACATACCTAGTATGACTACAAGTTCGATTGTAATGTCTAACTACTAACTTTCATTTCTTTATATCCTCATTGTTGGTAATAATAACATTCAAAGATTAGCAAATTGCATTACATTGTTAAATGAACTGTTGAACTAAGTCAATATATATATATTTTAAAGGTATCTAGACTTCAAAGTTTATGTCTAAGGATATGTTACTTTGGAAAAGAGGTTCTGCTTTTGTTTCCACAGAAGATGAGAACCTGTGGATTGCTTCCAGGCTAATATGCTTTAATCAAGGAAGACCCCCTCAGAGGCCCAGATGATCCAACATCCAAAAACAGCTTCAAGACAACTGGCTCAGAGAATACAGCATCACAGACTACTCTAATCAAGACTTGACCCATAATTCTTAATTTTCTCAGGATCCCCATTAGATTGCCAGCACCCTCATCCAGCAGGAAATAGTATGAGAAGCTATGCCCAAATTCCCAAAATATTGTTTATGAGTGTTTACTTTTATTTAAAGCAGGTTGATTATAAATGCAATCTCTTTCTAAAGAAGAAAAGGGGGTGGTATAGATAAGATAGGATGAAAGGGTAGATTAATGAACCCACTTTTGAAGAGCAACAACTTGTTTAAAAATGTTTTACATCGCTATGGATTTTAGTTTATTGATACAAATTTACAGTTGATTTTGTTATACTATATATATATATATATTTCTACTCTCATTTAAGGTATTATGCCTATGTAATTCATTTAAATTGTAATGGGTAATTAAGAAATACGGATTAATAATTAGTCTTCTATGATAGTCAAACTTATAGTCATGTTAAGTTTTCTAGGTATACATAGATATAATTCAGTTAGGTAGCTAATCTTCAAACACTTCAAAGACCTACAGAATATGGCATTTAAATGTTCTAAAAACTCACACTTTCTGGACAGTGAGACACGTCTGTTCCTGGCAGCACTGATTTACTTCAAAGAGAAAGATGGGCATCGAAGACACTCCATATGGAGTTTATCTTCTTCTTAGCAAAAATAGCCATTTGGGAAAGAAACTGGACTGCTTGACAAAATGTTGTATCGACTGGACATTCAAGACCCATAGGAAGGTGACCACTGAACTTTGCAAGGCAAGATTCCTTCAGGTTCCTGCTTCACAGAAGAAACTGCCAGACATTCTACAGGACACAGAGAGAAATGATTGAGAGGCTCTAGGCCTATAGGCTGAAGATGGATGCCCCAAAATTGCAGAGGAACTTTGGGTGACTGTCCAAGCAGCCAGATATCTCTGTAATTTCCAGAATTTTGGAAGTTGCTTACAATGCATTTCTTGTTTACTTAGGTAATATTATATCCTTCTGAGGTCTTTGATGCAGTTGGAGACTAGATTATTATAATTTTCCTTAGTTATGATAAAAGATAAATTAGATATGAAACTTTAGACTCATAAATATAGGATAGATAATAAAATATTTTCTTTAATTTTGCCAAATACAAATAGACTAGATATTGTAACTGTAATTCTTGCTTGATAACTGTTTTGTTATATGTAATTTTACCTTGTTAAAGTTAAAACCTTCCTTTTTTATTAGAAAGAAAATTGGAAGTGCTGTGGGATATATTGTTCTTTATGCTGTGAATATGTGTTGATCGGATTGGTTGATAAATAAAGCTGTTTGGCCAATGGTAAAGTAGAATAAAGTTAGGTGGGACATTCCAACTAGAGAGAGAGGAAGGAGAAAGGAAAAGCTGAGGAGATGTTACTAGCTGCCACCAGAAGAAGAAAAATGTAAAGTACCAGTAAACCACAAGCCATGTGGCAAAGCATAGATTTATAGAAATGGGTTAATTTAAGATGTAAGAGCTAGCCAGTGAGAAGCCTGAGCCATTAGGCCATGTAGTTTGATATAGCAGTTATTATATTGTAGTTAATATGAGCCTCTGTGTGTTTATTTGGGTCTGAGCAGATGCAGGACTGGGCAGGACACAGGAAAACTTCCAGCTATAGTGGTTAAGAGTGCTTGCTGCTCTTGCAGAGGACCTACATCTGGTTCCCAACACCCACATCAGGCAGTTCACAACCACCTGTAGCTCTATCTCCAGGGGAGTCACATCCTCTTCTGGTATCTGTGGGCATGTGCACTCACACATCCCCAAACCCACAACCTACATAAGACACCCACATATACATGAGATTAAAAATAAAAATATGTCTTTTTAAGTCTTTAAAAATAACAGAAAGAGGATGACTCTCATGGCAAAATACAGTCTGGGCCTATGTAGCTTAGGAAACCTACTGAGGTCTAGGAACATGTATGTAGCCAATATTTATTACTGGAGCTCCAGATTTTAGTAAATGAGTTAGACCTGGAATTTTAATTTTATTTATTTACTTTTATTATTTTATATGCATGCATGTGCAGGTACACACATGGGGAGGAGTCAAATGCAGGTGTTCTTCCTTGGTTGCTATGCACTTCATTTTTGGAAACAGGATATCTCACTAAATTTAGAGCTCACAAATTGTCTTTGCACTGGTTTCCATCTCCATCTGCAATGCTTGGATGCAGAGATGGTGCAGCCCTGGGGTACACTCTTCTTGGTACTATACATTCAACCCAGGGTTTGTTGAAAGGTTCTGTGAACCCACAAGGGAAGCACTATGGGGCACTTAGTTTTCCCTCATAACACTTCCATCTTTTTTAAACTTTATTTATTTGTTTAATTGTGTGTATGTGTGGGTAGGTGGGTGGGTGGGTGTATGTCTTTCTGTCTGTCTGTGCATGCACATGTGTGTGTGTGTCTGTCTGTCTGTCTGTCTGTCTATGCATGCATAAATGTAAATGTGCCATGGCATATGTATGGAGGTCAGAGGACAACCTATAGGAGTCAGTTTTCTCCTTCCACCTTGTGGGTCCAGGGATTTAAACTCAGGTCCTCAGGTTTGATGGCAAGAGCCTTTCCCTGCTGAGCCATATCACTGGCCCAAGAGTCCCTCTTTTGTAGGGTGAGGACTAGACAGGCTGTTTCTGTTTCAACCCAGACTTGTTTTTACCAGAGTCAGCAGTTCAGCAGTGTTTTGACTGTTAACAAATTAGAACTGTTCTGATCAAGAATTACAAGATTTATTCTTTCCTAAAACATGTAAGAATCTTTCCTTTATCTGTATAGTGTAAAAGACTTAAGACCCCATGATCAAAACCAGCCAAAGTATCAAATCGAAAGCATTGCTGTAAAGAAATATCTACAAAGCAGCGTTGACTAAGATCTTTGCAAAGCATTCTCCTCGCATGATGATGGTGTTTAAAACCTGAGCCCCACACAAGCAGGGCTCCTGTTGCATCATTGAGTGACATCCCCAGCGCACCTCGGACGTCTGTGTTTATTTATAAAGGTATTTGGACAATTAGTCTTGAAGCTCTGGTGGTTATTATCTCCTTACATAATTTTCATTTATAGCCATTTAGCATGTTCTTCCACTTTATAAGTTCTTATGAGTACACTGTTTTTCCAGAGCCTTTAAAGTTACTAAAATATAGATTGTATCACTTTAATTAGTAATGTGTTTGCCAAACTCCTGCAAGATCATCTCTCCCTTGCCAGTTATTCTTTGTGATGCAAACGAGGTAGAGTTGATGGCTGTGCAATGTTGTAATCTGGGCCTTTCATCAGGAGTGTGAATGGATTACAGCTTAACAGTCAGCAGAGTAAAGGGAGAAGTTGGAAATTGAGTGTTACCTGCGAGTGGCAGGGAAGGTAGGTGTGTCTACTTGTGTCCGACGGGCGCATTTTCGATTCATAAAGGAGTGAGAATGAAGGGAAGGAAACGTGTTGACAAGTGTTTCTCATTCTCTGAAATCCCAGTGATGCTCACACTCTCGTCTGAGCAAGCCACGCTTGTGTTAATGACAACTTCAGAAAAGAACAGACCAAATTTGTTTGGTGAAAAGAAATTAGCTTAGGGTGGAAGTCTACCAATCTCATGGAACTGGTTCTTCTCTTCACTACATTTTGATGAAGTTGGCTCCTTGGAAAAGATATAGAATATTGTTCAATGGGAAATAATAACTACTAGTGCTTCAAGATCAAGTGCAAAGTTGCATGCATGCAGAGTTTTGAGTCTGAATATAGACTATTGTTTCACAGAAGAAAATTTGTTCAAGAAAAAAACATATTGAGGATATGGCTCAGTATGTGAAGTGCTTGCCTTGGTTGTTATGCATTTAATTTTTGGAGCCAGGCTATCTCACTAAACCTAGAGCTCACAAATTGTCTTTGCACTGGTTTCCATCTCTGTTTGCTCCAGAACTCATGAGAGAGAGAGAGAAAAGAGAGAGAGAGAGAGAGAGAGAGAGAGAGAGAGAGAGAGAGAGAGAGAGAGCATGCTTTTAATATCAACACTGTGGAGATGGACGAGGGGGATCCAGGGGCTCACTGGTCTGTCAGTCGAGTTTTCTTGAGTTCTAGGCCAGCTAGATAAAGTCTGTCTCACAAAACAAGGTGGGCCTCTGAAGAATGACACTCAAGCTTGTCCTAAGTATATGTGTTCAAGCATACACACACACACACACACACACACACACACACACACACACACAAATCATATTCAAAATGTTATAACCAATACTTAAAAAGCATAGGTAAAGCACCTTGAGACTTTCTGACAGTAACAGGAGATAAAAGTGGAGACTCATAGGTAAAAATATGCATCAATAGAATAACCTAGAAGTCATCAAGTGAGTTAGGAGAGCAGGTTGGGAAAACAGTGGTATACACAGGAATACTGTCGTCTCCTGGCTCACTGCTCTGTTCCCTCTCAATGAAGACACAATCTCATGCCCCACCATTGCTATGTTCTATTTTGAATCTCTTTTGAAAATGGATGTCCTGTGCTTTCTTGTGAGAACATTCTCCCTTAGTTTGTTGCGTTACATAATCACAAATTAAACCTGACATTCATGTTTGCTGAGCTTGGTGGAGACCGGGGAGCAGCAGAGGGGGTTCCACAGCCTCTAATATGAGTCTCACCCCCCGCTTCCCACTTCTCTTTTCTGTTTTCTCCTCTCTCCCTCCCCTTCTTTCCTTTCTTCCATTTTTTCCTTCTTTCCCTCGTCAGGTTCTCATACATTTCAGGCTAATTTCTAACTTGATATGCAATTCAAGATGACCTTGAACTTGTGATCCTGCTGCCCTCACCTCCTGAGTGCTGAAGTTACAGACAAGTGCCATCAAGCCTGGCTTTACACAGCACTAGGAATGAAGCCCAGGACTCTGAACATGAGAGGCAAACACTCAGTCAATGCAAGTACGTACCCAGCCTCTCGTATTGCATTCTTTCTGAGAATCTGAAGCAAGAAATTCCTGTCTTCAGCATCAACAGCACTTATACATCTCTCTTAGACATTAGGTATAAAGGACACTGTGAACCACAAATCATGTAAGAGCAACCCTTTCTTGTTTTATTTGGTGCTGTGAGACTCACAGCCACATTTGAGACCACCACGACGCTGGTGGGTGAGTCACAGCTAGTCCATTCTGATTTATGCTTTCCAGTTTCTGAGATGTGACATATTGCACCACATCTAAATTCCCACTTCCACATACAATCACTAGATATGAGATTGGGGAGCAAATGTGAGCTTCAGAAGCAGCCCATTCACTCACCAGGCCCTTCATTGTGCTAACACCTTGACTGTAGACCTCTCATGCACTTGACCTCCAAATGACCTTTACTAATGAGTGGAAGGATTCATTTCAAACCTGCTTTCTGAAAGTTTTTGTCTCATACATGATGTTGATGTTTGGTTTTAACCACTCAAAGATGTCTGCTTCCCTGAAGGAGCCCCTTGGCACTTGCTCAGAGAGCACTAATGAAGTGGTAAGTGCTATACCACTCTACAGTTTATAAGCTTACCATGTGTTCTCCCTTATTCATTCCCCAGAATCAGGGAAAGATGTCACCAGTCCCACTTCTAATGAAGATGCCCCAAGGACTGAGAACCTAAATTCATAGAATGGATAGGCTACAGACTCCTTCACTCTGGCTTGGGTGCAGCTTAATCCCCAAAGAACAAATGTCTCCTCCTTCTCCTCTTTGTAGGAGATCAGGCCATGGCTGGTACTGTTTGGGGATGTGGTTGTCAAAGCAGGTAAAAGCATTCAATGTTGCTAATTTTTTTAAATTCTTTATTGTTGATGTGGAGGGCACGATGC
>CABHPH010145291.1:0-32566 GCA_902168325.1 Peromyscus nudipes | reverse complement strand
TGTGGTCATGGCATCTCTTCACAGCAACAGAAACCCTAACTAAGATGCCCCTAGAAGAAACTTGCATGGTATTGTGTAGTCAGAATCTGTCTTCAGATTTTTAGATGCTGGGATCCTAGAGTAACACAGAACTCGTCAAGTGCACACATTAAAGAAGTGGTGTTCTCTGGAAAGTAGAAAACAGATGAAGAAACCATACCAAAGATGCCTTTCTATTTCCAGTCCAGAGTCCCAGATGAAAGACCAAAGCCTGACTATTCAAAATAAAGAATAGACACAGAACAGTTGGCCAGGATGTCACTATCTGATTGTGGCTTTGTGCCCATCTGCCTTATCCAGCTCAGATCCCAGCTCTGCCAAGATCCTGGTGCCTAAAGCCCAGTGCAGAGGCTAATGGGGCACAGCACTGAGTGTGAGCCTTGTCTAACTCAAAGGTAGATGTACTGAGTCTTTTTCTGTCCTGACGGCCAGCTCCCAAATAAATGACACAGAGACTTCTTATTAATTATCAGAGCTCTGCCAATAGCTTAGCCTTGCTTCTAACCAGCTCTTATAACTTAAATCAACCCTTTTCTATTAGTTTACATGCTGCCATGTGGCTCATGGCTTGTTACCTCATCTCCTATATGTCTTGCTTGTTCTCCATCTCTCCACGTCTCTGCCTTCTTCCCAGCATTCTCTCTGCCCCCCATATTCTGCCTAGCTATTGGCAATTTAACTTTTTATTAAACCAATCTGAGTGAAACATCTTCACATTGTACAAAAGATAATCCCATAACAGATAGATGATGAGCCGACATTGCTGAGGGTACTTAATCCCACACTAAATTGCAATCCAATTATAACTCTAGAACACAGCCATTCCCAGAACTCAGTGGAAAAGTGGTCATGAACTCATTTTCCTTAAAGCCAAGCCCACCTCAAGGGGAGTCACTGAAAACTGTCACTCACTCATCATAATCAGAACCCAGAACCGTCACTTTTGAGGGTCTTACACTGCAAACAAACTTATCTCACAGTACCACATGCTATTCCACATGGACTTCCAGTTCTCTGTGGGCAAAAGCTGTCTGAACCAACCTAGGAGATCCCATACCAGCAGAGAAGCCAGAATAACACATGGTCAGCTGCCAACATGACAGGATATAGAACCACCCTGGGAGACAAACTTCCGGTCCTGTCAACGGGGGAGTTTCTAGATTGGGGTCATCAAAGTGGGAAGGCCCACCCTAAATGTGGGTGGAATTATTCCAGCTGGGGTTCAAGACTGAATAAGAAGAAAGTAAGCCAGGTGGCAGCATTCATCTCTCGGCTTCTTGACTCAGGTGCAGTGTGAGCTGCTGCCTCCTCCTGCTGCCATGACTTCCCTGCCATGATGGACTAAACCCTCAAACTATAAACCCAATAAACATTCCTTCCCTAAGATGCTTTTTTTGGGTATTTTATCACTTCAAGGGGAAAATGTAACTAATACAGCAAGCGGCAAGGACCAGATTAAGAAGAGAGTGATGTTGGAATCCATCAGGCCTGAGTGACAATCCTTCTCCACCAGTTCTCAGCTATGTGACTCCCTGACTGTGTGACTTTCCCACTGTAAGGAGCAACTCAGCACGGAACGTTGGTGTCATTTTCCTTTCTCCAAAGGCAATGTCTCTGAGGATGGTGTTAGATTAATAGCTGTTTTACTATCATCCATCAATCTATTAGGTTTTTATCATTACGATCCATATACCTGGCATGGGCAACTTAAGAGAGGAATGACTTCTCCTGGGCATGTCAGAGTAGAAAACAGTTCACATGACGGTGGAGATGGAATAGGAAGTAGTAGAGACATACACCCCAAGGACTTTCCCCTCATTGTTCTACTCCTCCAGCTTGGTCCCACCCCCCAAAGTTTCCAGAACCTCTAAAAACAGAACCATCAGCTTATGGAAAAGCCTTCAAAACAGGAGCCCGTGGAACGTTTCAGATTTCCACCCTAACCCTCAATGAATGTACAGCCCCCACAAGGCTTCAGATTCTGAGAGCCCATGTGACCTGTGAAATCAGCTGTGACTTTCTGGGTCTGATACTCCACTGTACGACTTTCTACTACAGAGTATCCATGGCCTTTGAATCGCCTACCTTTGGCCACCATGATGCTATGTAACAACAATCACAAAATACCATTGGTACCCAAGAGTTTCGAATGTGAAGTGTCCCCCAATAGTCTCCTATGTTTGATGACCTGTGGCACTGTTTGGAAAGGTTGTGGGATCTGAGAGGGGAAACTGAAGGAAGTGAATCGCTGCAGGGGGAGCCTTGAGGCTGGATATCACAGCCCCACTTCCTGTTCACTCTCTGCTTCTTGAGATGTGGATGCCATGTGACCAGCCAGCTTCCTGTTCCTGCCGTTGTGTCCTCCCTGCCTGCTGCCGGCCTACTGCACCAGGGTGGACTGAATCCTCCGGGAACTGGAGAAACTAAGCCCTTGCTCCTTTAAGTTGCTTTCGTCAGAGCACTTTATTGTGGCAACAGAAAAGTAGCTGAGAGAGTGTACAACAGAAACCATTAGTGATTTCCCTAAGCTCCTGGGATGGAGAAACTGTTCTGTTGATCTTGGCTGCTCTCTGCTGATCTCTCCCGTATATAGTGAGGTGCTGTCCTCAGGACTACTTCATGAGACATCTCATTCTCCAGCCTGTAACCTGGGTTACCCCCAGACACTTCCTCCAACTCCATCACACTAGTCTGGGCTCAGGGGTTCCAAGAAAGTGGGCAGAGACCCACCAGAGTCCCTGAGGCCTGAGCTTACAAATGATAAACCATCATGACATCATGCATACCAAGCGCATGGCCAGCCTAGCTCGGAGGACTGGGGACATAAATTCTTTCTCTTAATGGGAGGACCTTGAGGGTCACATCACAAAGGAAAATATCAGAGGATGGAAAGAACTATGGCCATTTGGGGGCATTTTTGTGGTTGAAATCTGAAGTAGCCCACACAGGCTAACGTTCTGAACACTCGATCCTGGCTGGTGACACTATTTTGGGAGGCTGTGGAGCCATTAGGTGGTTGGACCTAGCTGGTGAAAGTAGGTCTCTAGAGGCAGGCACTGGAAGGTTGCACTTTGACCCAGGTTTCTGCTGTACTCCCCAGTCCTCCAGGATGTGAGGCCCCTCCACAAGTGTTCCCACAACCCCCTGAGCAGCTTCAACATGTCTTCCTTTCCGTCCACCCTGACGGACTGAAACGCTGAAAGTCTCAGCCCAAACAAGTCTTTCCGCTGTTGGAACCTAGCTGGTCTAGTTGCTGCTGTGAGGAGCTGAGGGGGCTGTCCACAACCCCCTCCCCCATCATCTCTCCCATCACAAAGAGCCAAGATCTGCCCTACCTGCCACCCGGGAATCACAGGCACCCTAACTGTTGTCACGCAGCATGGTGGTCTCATGTTAACAAAGCCTGCTTCCTCATGGTGCAGGACCTCCCTTGCCCTCGGAAACCTTTAAGAGTACATGTCTTGCTTTGTCTGAGGGACTGTAAAGCCTCTTGCGGCATACTACTGGCTGCGGTGGTGAGAGACCTCTTACATGGAGGCCAATTCAACTCAACACCTTTCTTGGAAACCTCTTTCCTCGTCTCCCACCCCCAAACCTGCCAGCCTCCTTAAGTTGCTTCTGTTGGGTGTAAGGACATCAATGTACTACGTATTCCTTGTCCTCTTTAAATCTTATTAGTCTTTAAAAGCTTGTTAAGCGGCTAGAGTGGATGACACACTTGAACTGGAACCAAATCTTTAGATTCTGATCACACGTATGTTGCTTAGCCTTTTGAACCTGTTTCCTTGTCTTTAAAGCTGTGTCAAGAGTAAGAACTGATGACTCTCCTCCTGCTCCCATGACTCCTTTAGGGCATGCCCAACCATCTGCTGTTAGCAGGACAGGAAGAAAGAACTACATGGCAGATTGATGTAGTCACTGCCTGGCCATGGTGTCCATCTCAGATCCCAGGTGGGCCTGGACTCCAGTAGCCAAAACCAAGGTCACAGACACTGATCCCCAGGAAGACAGACCTTCATCCTTCCCCAGGTGGCTATGGCTGTGGAGGAAAGGGCAAGGCAGTGTGGACAACAAGGGCATGATTTATTACCCTTTCCATTTTTTGCTCAACGCTGTGGGAGAAGCTGGGAGTATGCGCCGTGCCTCGCTCTCTCAAGGTAACTAAAGCATAACACAAATGTTTTCCCTTCTGCCCTCATCTACTGTCTCCTTTCCCCCAAGGCAGGTGCTAACTAGGCCACACAAAACTCCTCTCATTACTGTTTGCTTCATTTGCATTTTCCAATTATAATATTATTGTCCTAAACTGAGGGTCCTGTTACTGGGGCAACCAGAAGTGGTGCTTATGCAGATTCAGCCTTTACTTAGACATCAGTTCTACTGCTTAAAAATCCACTCTCTGTGATTCAAAGAACAGAAAACACCCTGCAATCTTACCTGCCCTTTCCCCTCATCTCGTCTTTCTACAGACAAGATGTAGCTGAGTTTCTCCTGAGTCACTCACATAATTCATTTTACTTTTTACTTACCAGCCACAATCTTTCTCCTCCTCTGAGCACACTCCCCTCAGATCAATACTGCCCACTCAATGCCTACCCTGTGGGGCTGGGATGAGGTTAAATGCATAATGCATTTAAGATTTTAGTACCTTGCTCAGTGCATTGGAAAGAGCTCAATAAAGATTAACTACCAGCATTACTATCACTATTAATATTGGTGTTAATATTAATCTGTCCCCACCCTCATTACAGTATTTACATGGCTTGTTATTTCCACACCTCTTGCTTCAGAATCTTAAATTCTCTCCTCTCAGTTCACTCCACTTACTACCTCTAACCAGGCAAACCCAAGTCACAGAATGGCTACTATCTGCTCTGGACTACTTCCAGACTGGAAGAGACCAGAGACTTCCCTGCATTGTCATTATTGACTCCTGTCCCAAGCAGAGGCCAGTGCCACAGGGAACAGGTGGTCCTGTGCAGGTACCTCCAGGTCCCCCTTCCAAACTAAGATGAGGAGAGCAGCAGCTGGCGGGAAATGAATATGCCATAGACCGCTCTGCTGGAATAGCTATAAAAAGGGAAAGTCAATGGAGTGGAAAGGCAAGTGTTTAAGAGCTAAGTGTTCTTTGCAACAGCAGGCCCGCACCTCATTTTATCAAGCAGTATTTACATAAAAGAAGGTGTGGTAGTGCCTACGATATCGTTAGACATGGGCTGCTTCCTTACCATGAGGATGGAAGTCTGGGAGAAGCAACATCTGGAGAGTGCCTCAAGGACACCCCAACAGCCAAGATTCCCAGAAACAGACACAGCCATCTCCTTGTCCAACCAGAAACTATTGCTATGCCCCCCACATTCTCACCGCTCTTAACTCTCAGCCCACCAGCACTGTACAGAGCGCAAGTGGCTCTGTGTCCCAAAGCCAGGGGTACCAAAGTGGACAGATCTGCTTAGTCCCAATCCTGAGCCCCACAACGCTTACTGTGGCTTCCATCTGCTTCTCAGGGCATCCCTCAGCTTAGCTTTGTAGGATCTTATGGCGGACATCAAGTCACAGACCACCGGTTCTTTGGCAGCAATCGTCCCCTAGAGTTCATACCCTTCATCTTAGCTGTGGGTTCTGTCTGCCACTTCCCCCACAGCATGGGACACAAGTAAGACTGGAACCCAGGTGTCTGTGGCCTCATATCCGTGGTTGCACAGATGATGTGCATTAGTGGTTAACTCTGAGTTACCAACAATGCATCGGTGTCGAGTTGAGGAAAGAAAAAAAAGTGCTTCTTCCCTTTGGAGTCATCTAACTGAGAGAAAGTCCAGATTTGAACTCTCTATTTCATGTTCTCCGTGTCTTCAGTCCTTTGTCTGTCTGTTGTATGAGTCTGAGTCTGTGCCTGCCTCTGTATCTGTGTCTGTCCCTGTGTGCCTGTGTATGTCTTTCTGTGTGTGTCTATGTGTTGAGACTGTGTCTGGCCCTGTGTGTGTGTGTGTGTGTGTGTGTTTCTGTCTGCGTGTGTCTCTGTGTCTGCTTGATTGTGTCTGTGAGTGGTGTGACTGTTGGTCCCTAACAAAAGCATTACACTGTATTTATTCAACAGCATAGAAAGCATTACATGGAGAAGGAACAGGATACTTGACAGAAATCTTTAACAGAGTTCTACAAGGGGTTAAGTCACTGACTGGCTCCAACTGACCCAGTCAATGACCATCATTGTTTATTAACCAGTGTCCCTAAGTGGGTGCTTCCGACCTGTATGGTAGAGTTTAGAAAGTTGCTTTCAACTTCTGTATTCGCTGCTTCCAGCTAATGACTTACTGGCATTATTCTGAGTCAGGGGCTTGGGAGAGTACACAGGAGCTATGCAATTTTGGATTGTAAAAATTGACTCCATGAGAAATCAAAGGCAAGCAGGGTCGGTTGTTACGTTGTTCTCATAAAGGCAGGTTAAACAAACGGGCTGAGTAATAGGTGGACAGCAGTCTTGGATGTATTATTAACTCTGACTGTGAGATCCAGCAGAAGTTCCAGTCTCTTAGAATGCAAGGGATATTTTCAGAATGTGGCATCACCACACTTGGATACGCTGTGCACCCATTTCTTCTTGGGGTCTTTCTCCCCCCCCCCCCACTGCTATGTGAATTTTCTGCTGTCTCTTGTGTGCCATATTTAACCAGCAGACATATTTGACTCCATCTAAGGAAAGTCACCTCCCTTTCTCTCCAAGTCTTCAGAGCCACTCTGTTTCCTCCTACAAACCTACCCTCAATCATTTCAGAAATCTCAGGAAATTCTTGTACCCTCAGCCCCAATGCTTTGTCTCTCAAAGCAACCAAACTCCAAGTTGGCCACTTGCATTCATGGGAGGAAGGAAATGTAAGTAGTGGCCAGGCAGTAGCATTTAAGAAATGCTGATTCCACACTCTACCTACACAGTCTGTCCTTTCAGGAACTCCCCCACGCCCACACACTCCAAGTGCCAATGCTCTGTTTTAGCCAAGCCTTGGCGATCTTCTCTCGCCCACCAGCTCTTTGCTGGCTCAGTTTGCTCATGCTGGAGCCAGTGAGGTGGTCTGGGAAAGAAGTGGATGCTGGGCAGGATGCCTTATGGATCGACTTTGTCTTGTCATTGGTTTCTGACATTTTTTTTTTAAATCATGGGTTTCAAGGACCACTCAAAATAAAATCGTTATGTTGCAAACACTGAATCACAACTATGGCCCAAATGATGGCACAAAGCTGTTGCCAACCTTGGCATCATTTAGTCATTCAAAGGAGTGAGTGGTCCCTGATCAAACTCCGAGGGGCACAAACAAACAAAAGAACATGCATGTGGGAACGAAGTTAGTAGACTTGGGGCGTACAAGGGAAGGAGGGAGATAGGAGGGGGTGAGAGCAATCGGGATGCATTATACACATATATGAACTTGTGAAAGAATAAATTTAATTAATGATAAAAGGAAGTCAGTAGTTGTCTGTTCTATGCAGAGCCTGTGGCTAGGGGAGGCTCCGAATAATGATTTGTCTTTGTCTGCACATACTTAATTGATAATTTTGAATGTTTACTATGGGCTCTCTCCTCAGTTCGAAGGACATAGCAGTGACAGAGAAAGCCAAGGTGTTCGGTGGAAGAATATTTGAGGGGATGTACCTGTTAGTCTTTGTCAACTTGACACTAGCTAGGTCCACTGAGGAGGAGGGAGCCTCGCTTGAGGAATTGCAGCCTTTCTTTTTCATTAATGGCTGATGTGGGAGAGTCCAGCTGACTGTGGGTAGTGCTGCCTCTGGACAGGTGGTCCTGGGTTATATAACAAAGGGGGTTGAGCAAGTCACAAAGAGTAAGACAGTGCACAATATTCCTCCACAGTTCGTGCTTCAAGCTTCTTCCCTGGCTTCTCTCGACTGATGGACTGTAACCTGTAAGATAAAGTAAACCCTTTCTTCCTCTAAATCGTTTTGGACCACAGTGTTTATCACAACAACAGAGAAAGCAAACCAGAACAGGGAGTATACACAGGATGAATGAATACACAAATAAATTAATGACAGGAAGAGAAGAAAGCAGAATAAGGGGACAGAGAATGACAACGGTCCTCTTTTCACGTAGGCTAATCAGTGAGGGTCACTCCGATGAGGTGACTTGAACACAATGCCAATGGCAGACGGGTGACAGGAGAAGATCATTCCTGAGACTGAGCAGCAAAGGTGATTGTGCTTTGTGGGGAGCAGAATGATGGAGGATACACAATGGACTGCAAGCTCTGGGACAGGATGGAGGGAGCCTCAGTGAGACCCCAAAAGGTCAAACCCTGCAGAGTTCATCATGGCAGACATCCCTGCTCAAGTGTTAAGAGAGAGCCTTAAGCCCAAAGCAATGTGATGTATCCCCAAATGCTCTCTCAGGCTCAGGTGCACAGAGCAAGTGTGAGTAGAGAGATGAGCAGGCAGCCCCCGGCATGAGGAGGCTGGTGTGGTGACCAGGGATGGGTAGCAGAGACAGAGAAGTGGATATAGCTAGGATGTCCTGGTTTGTTTTCTGTGGCTATACCTGAATACTACTGGCAGGTAAAGAATGGAGGTTTATTTGGCTCAGAGTCCTAAAGACTGGCAAGTCCAAGATCATGGCCTTGGTGTTCGGCAAATGCCTTCTTGTTGTATCACAACATGGTGGAGGGCATCTGTTGGTCAGACCGAGCAAGCTTGCCAACTTGGATCTTCCTTCCTATTCATAAAAAAATCACTAATGCCATCATGGGGAAATCCATCTTCATGGCTTCATCTAATCCTTATTTTCTTTCACAGACCTCCACGTCCAAATTCCACTAACACATGGCCTTGGTGATTAAGATCCTAACACATAAATTCTGGGTAACCAACATTCAAACCACAGCACAGAGGATATTCTGGTCCTGGAGATGACAGGTCATATTGAAAAACAGAATATTGAGAATGAAATAAAAAGAAACCCAGCACAATTTAGACATCCTCCCCCCATTCTAGAGAAATCTACAGATCAAGAAAGACCCCTCCCACCCCTATGCAAAGTAGAAGTCAAGGTCACCTATGCCACCCTCATGTATTTGTGACTATTACCACCCCAGTCTTTACAATGAGAAATTTGTGTAAAATACCCTATTCTCAACAATGTCCCATGGACCAACTTCTTATGATTTTATCTTGGAACTTTCTAGAAAACTTATTTACACCCTCCAGTTGCCTGATCAGGACAATCTAGAGCTTAGAAATTCCATCTGGGCTGTCTCCTAACCTGGACGACATGTGCATGGACATCTGGTGATATTTTGTTCATCAGATTCTGCAGATGAGATGCCCTAGGTTACCTTAGCCTCCTCTAACTTACGGTCATGACGATACACTCATTTATCTGTAAATACATTGGCAACAGGCTCGTTTCTAACGCGTACGCTTGTGTGCAGTAGCTGGTTCTTCGTGGTGTAGCTTGAAGCACCGGAGCTAGCATCATCCCGAGCGACATCTTGAACTGGTCTGTATGGAGGACTATATGCTCTATCTCTCTAAGATACCCGACGAAGACTCTAGCTTCCAAAGATTGCTGGTGTAGATTAGTCATGTCCGCAAACTGTAGGAATAGCAGACGATTTTAGCAGCAACACCTTAGGGAAGTCACCTCATAGTTCCATTTCACGGATGCAGAAATGGAGCCCCAAAGAAGTGGCCCCTAATTACAGTTAGAATAAAGTCTGAGTCATGTATTAAAGGGTTCTGGCATGCAAGATTTTCTGCCCCCTGTTCCAGCCCTTCCTGTCTGGCTCCTAAATAGAAAGGGGGTAGAGAAGACTGCCTCTGAATGGGGTTACACTGCCTCCATCCACCAGCTTCCCCATCCAGATTCCATTTCTTCCCACTACAAACATTCCAGGTAACCCCAGAGTTCCCAGGAACTACTGCTAGGAGTTCAGGCCGAGTCCCCCTCCCTTTGCTAGCCTCCAGGGAACAGGGAAGTCTCATATGGCCTGGCTCGGTCCCCTGCAAACCCCTCTGGGGCTTTGGCCTGAACCCCTCTCGTGGTCCCCAGCCGCGTGGCCCGGCTTTACTTTCTGCCCTACATCAGACAAGGGCTCCACTATTGATCCTGGCGCTGCCCGCAGCCGCCTGTGCCAAGAGATGCAATTTACCACCAGCTCGGAGGTCACCGCGGAGGAGGCCAGCCGCCCGCTGGCGCTTTTATGTCGCTATAAAAAACCATTTAAAGGGCCACTTTGTGAGCCTCAGCGCAGCTTCCAGCACAGGAGGAGGGAGGGAGCGGGATCTGGGGAGCACACCGCCCCGAGGCTGCCTTTCAAGCGCCCGAATCAGATTCCAAACCCCAGAAACCTGTTCCTCTCTCAATGAACCCGGGAAAGGCTAGGGCAGGCATGGGACGCCGCCGGGTACAGCCCCTTCATCCCTCTGGCAGCGCAGGTAAAGGGCGGATGCAATCAGGACCCTTCTTAACTTCCCATCGCCTCTAAGATCCCTGTACCTTGCTCTGCGCGGACATACCCCCTCACCTTCCTTTTTCATCTTTGAGCGGACGTAGGTACTATTATTTTAATGCCCATTTCTCAGAGGGAAAACCCGAGGAACAGAAAAGCAAAGTGAGCTACGGAAAGTTTCACAGCTAACAAACAGGAAAGTCTGGGTTTAAAGTAGGATCGCCCGACCTCAAAGCCAGTATCTTAATCTCCTCAGGACTCTGTGGCACCACATTTTGGTAAATCTAAGGAACTCAAATCAGCCCCCAAAACTCAGCCACTTGCTTAATAACAAGGAGAACGAAAGACGCTAAAACCGTGTTGCTATACCCACTCGGCTCTGCCTGCTCGATTATGCCACCTACAGGTAGAGTTGATCATTGCTTCTCGGACCACCTCTGAATTCTTTTTCAATTTCTTTTTTAAATTCCTTGGAGTGCCTACCATTCATCAGACTTTTTTGATTTCTGACCTAGGTCAGAAGCATAGAACTGACCTGTAGGTTGGCGCCATAAAAGCCTACGATCTAGTGGGGGCCATCTAAAAGGGTGATTATAATGTGAAAAGAGGCAAGGAAGGCGGGTGGCCTGTAGAGTGTGTCCTTGAGTTACCGTCTGAAGGATAAGTTTCCCAGGCCAAGTAGAGCTGGGAAATGAGTTTCTGGCATGAATGAAGACTCGGGGATGATCGAGGACACAGCACCGCTGGCAGTCATCAGTTACCACAGCAACGAAGTCATCCCACCATGTCCACTCCACATATGGTCTTGTACAGAGTGTTATGCAAGTATCAGATGCCTGCATTCACCATAGAAAACCTGAGTCCTCTCGAAAGAGAAGCAACGCGGATCAGGCCCAGTTCTTGGCGGGACTTCCTGTTAGTTTCTTTGAAATTTGTTGTTTTGTTTTGTTTTGTGACAGTCTGGCTGCGTAGCCCAGGCTGACCTGGGACTAAGGACCCTGCCACTGGGGTTACAGGTGAGCACTGCCACCACCAGGGATTTCTAGACGGTTCTTGCAAACTAATTTGTCACTTCTTAAGTGACTAAAGGGCTCAATGCTGAGATACTCAGCTAGCTTCTCTTTCCTATACAGTCACTCGGGATACAGTATGCCCCAGGCTTCCTTGAACACCAGCGGCAACAGATGCATGCTTCCTCTTAAGGGGAAGGAAGCAATGAAGGCCACCTTCAGTAACCGCTCCCACGCTGAAAGACAGAAGAAGCTGGAGTCTGACATCATCAGAGCATGGCCTTGTGCACCTCACAAGGGGGCGCAGGGGAGTATCTTCATCCAACACCTGCCTGTGGTGTGTTGACGCTTGCTGCTTTGCTTTGCAAGCCTCCTCCAAAACACCTCCTTCCGGGCAACCCCCTCCCTCCAGGCAAAATACCCCCCACATCCTCCCACCTCCACACATCCCACACCCCCACATCCCCATCCCCCCGCCCCCCACAGCCCCCATCCCCCCTCCACCGATCCTGCAGCTTCCACCTCTGCCCCAGGCTTCCCTGGCATCCTGTCACCCTTTTTCTAGGTGTCATCTCAGTTCTGAGTCCAGCTCCTCGGCCTGTGGAGGCTCCACACCCCCCTGGCTTAGTCCCGTCTTGGCCATCTGTCTTCGCTGTTCTGTGTTTTTCAATCTCTGTTTCCTGGAGTGCGATGGTCTTGGTTGTCGGCCTGACTGGATTAAGGGATGGGTAGGAGTGGTGAGATGTACCTCTGTATGTCTGTGAAGGGCATTTCAGAGAAGATCTGCATGTGGGACAGTGACTAGGGTCGATACACAGGCACAGAATGTGGGCGGCGTCTTCCAATGGGCTGGTGCCCCAGATGGAAGGAATCTGTAGGAAGGCAGAGTGTCTACTGCCAGCCCCTTTTTCCTAGTGAGGTGCACAAGGCCATAGTCTACTGACCTCAGACTCCAGCTTCTTCTGCCTTTCAGCGTGGACTCAACATCAGTGACTCTCCAGGGAGCCCCAGGCTTCAGGCTGGCATCGCAACTTCATGGACTGGGCAGGACTGACTTCTCTACCTCTCTCTACAATGCAGACTGACATGTTGGACTACCTGATCCCTGTTGTGCAAGGCAATCTGATAAATCCTCTTTGTAACACATACATCTATTCTGGTTTTGTTTTTTTTTTTTCTCTAGAGAATCCTAATACAAAGACCAACCCCACCCTGAATCAATCAGTCTCTCTCTCTCTCTCTCTCTCTCTCTCTCTCTCTCTCTCTCTCTCTCTCTCTCATTTTTCCTCTACTGACTCCCATAGAAATGTGTCTTCTACTTCCCTAGTCTCTAGAGAAGTCAGCCATTGAGGCTGCCACTCCCTAAACACTTTCTACGTGCTTGAGTTCATTCGTCATGCAACCATGTGAATAATGGTCACTCTCATTCTGCAGATGGAGAAATTAAGCCTTGGAGAGGAAATGAATATAAAACAGTCACTTAGTCATAGCAACACATTGGTAGTAAAGCCCAGCTCTAACTGGCACTGGGTTTGAGGGTTTATCTGAAGGGACCCTCTAAGAGGAGAACCACCTGGCCTGTCCCTTGCTGTACCCCTCTATGCCTGAGGCACTCAGTGAATATGTGTTGACTTAAATGAATGTTCAAATACCTTAATGACTTTCCCCCCAGCTTGCCTGGAGGCCTTTTCTGTAAAGTTTTATAATTTAGTAATAAATACACTTGGTCATAATATGTATCATTGTGTCTCATCATTCCCAAATTACTTTATGAATTAAATAACTCAAAAAATAAACTAGAGTGAAACTCAACACAATCCTGAGCCTATCCATTCATCCCTCTGTCCTGGCTGTCAGATGCCAGTGCTTTCTTAAATAGGAGAGAGCACTGTCAACATATTAATTTGGAATAGCTCGTGAGATACACTCAGGCACGGCAGTATTAAAAAAAAAACTCAAGAGGGAGACAAAAATAATCAAAATGGATGGATTTGGGAAATCTTATTCTAAATGCTATGGATCTGAAAATATTTACTGAAAGAAATATACCCATTCAAGGAAGGCTGTTTGGCAGACAGAAGTGAAAAAGGCTTCTACCAGAATGCAATGTGGCAAATTTGGCAAATGTTCACTGGACATAGAAAGATAAGTTAAACCCTCCCTTGGGCAAATAGAGGAAAACGTCCATATATGTGGGCTTTTTTGTGACCCAAACACCCACTCCAACACTGCTACACTAGGTCTAACATGCTCAAATTATAATGACAAAAAATATCAATAATTACTGATAAAATAGAGCAGTTGAAACTCTGTGATAGGTTATGTGATGTTCTCTATCTTTCTATCTATCTATCTATCTGTCTATCTATCTATCTCATTCTCAAAGTATCTTATTGTACTTTCACATTTCCATATAAGGAAGCACTTTACAGTTTCTCTTTGGCATCTCCAAACATTGTTGAATAAAACAAGGGTACCTAACACGTGGTCCAAATGTCCTAAAAGCTGAGATGAGTACTAAGTGACTGATTGGAGGGTAGTGTAGGCAGATTGGATACTCTGAACACAGGGGTGGTCTGTGTCTCGGGATAAATGAGTTGTGAAATTTTAGTTACGCTACTTAGAACAGCACACAAAGTAAAACTTACTGACTGTTTATTTCTGGAATGTTCCATTTAGTATTTTCAGTGTATGGTTCTTCACTAAAACCCCAGAAAGTGAAACCACGGATTAGAGAGGGCCACTGTGCTTCCCCTATAGAGAGGACTGGGTACGGCACTCTACCATGTTAATTTTAGGCAAGTTGGTTTAGACAAATGGTTGATACCCTACTTTCTTACCCCTAACATTCCTTCCTCTAGACCACAAACTTTCATGAGCCACTGGGGGACAGATTTCTGGAGCTGACCTCCAGAGAGACAGACTTAAGTGACCTGGGTGGGTCCCAATGTCCCCATGGGGTCACTCATGAGATCTGCTTAATCACAGCCGGTAACTTGGATATCTGGTGGCACACAGTGCACTTGGGAAGAAAATAGATAGCCTTTCCTCTCACATCAAATGGCCTTTTCATGTTTCTGGCTCAACATGCATGCAACCAGAAACCCTCAAAACATCAGTGACTTGAACAGTCAGCCTACATTTTTTTTCTCCTTCAATAACAAGCCCCGATGCAGGACGCCCTGCTGACTCTGTGATCACCAGGGACCCAGGCTCCTTCTGTCCTGGTATTCCACTCTTGTCACCACATGACCCAAGACTGGCCGCTTGTACTTAGCCACTACATCCACATTCCAGGGAGCCAGCAGAAGAAAAGAGAAGGACATGTTCTTCGTGTGTGAGGGGACTTCCTTGAAAGCCTATGCAATACTCTAAGAACATTCCATTGACTTCAACCTAATCACACACTAGCTGCAAGCAAAGGCAGAGGAGAGCCTTTTAGCCCAAGTGGCGATGAGCCCAACACATCAACAGTTGGTTAGCCAAAGAGGAAGAGTAGGATGCTGGCAGTCTTGGCTGCAGTGTCCACCTGTCTGCAGCAATCATCAGGGCAGACCTCCAGCCCCTCTGTAGCTGGCATGTCCTGATGTGACTGACATCATGCTGAGAAGTCTGGTCTTGCAGACTCTTTTCCTCCAAGCTGCCACCTCAGCTTTTTGCAGTCTGCCCAGAGGTAAGACGTGAGACCCCTCCAGCAAAATAGATTGCCTTGTTCGGTGGATTTGGAGTGCTCCTTTTGTTTTAGTTTCTGCTATTTGAGAACCAGGCTGTTTCACGGGGGAATCCAGAGTACCAGGTCCTCTTTCACAAATAAATTGAGAGTCTGCCCATACTAGGACCACCCCCATGTGTGGCCACAGCTGGCTCAGCCAAGTAGAGCTGCCCTGTGGAAGAAGCATGAAATAAAGCCCCACACTCACCTGTGTCCATCTAACCTAAGAACCATACTTCTTAGGTCCTTGTTCTTTCTTTCTTTTTTGAGAATGCTGGGAATTAAGCCTAGGGCCTCCTGTAGGCTGGGCGGGCTCTACTACTGAGCTGTATCCCCAGCCCTCCTTTGACTTTTTATCTTGAGACAGGGTCTCTCTAACTTGCCCAGGCTGGCTTTGAACCCACCCTGTAGCTCAGGCAGACCTTCAACTTGAGATCTTCCTGTCTCAGCTCTGATGCTACCCCTGCCAAATTGGTAGCCCCAGAGCTCTATGTCCTCCCCTAAGGGAGGTTCATGGGTAAATGGCACAACACAGCTGTGATGACAAACCTCAATTTTAAATCCTGCAAGTCTAACCTCCCTTAGTCCCTCTTGCTGCTGGGAGCAGGTGCAGTGAACTCTGGTATAGCATAAGATGTGGTCTGTGCAGTTCAACGTCACAGACCTGGCAAGTGTCGAGGTGCACATCTGCAATCCCAGCACTCAGGGGCTGCAGCAGGAGAATCAAGGATTAGAAGTCAGCCTGGGTTACATGGTAAGCCTGACACAAACTCACAGACCTCCCGTGAGTTACCGAGCCCCCATCGTTCTTAACTCATATGTGTTACAAAGATGTGGCAACATCACAAATCCCTGGTAGGGCATTCTGAGCCAGATGCATCATCCCATTCTTACCCAGATGTAGAATGTCAGCTAATCGAGAGGAAATGTCAGACAAGCCCAGACTGAGAAACATTCTACATCGTAACAGACAAGAGCTCTCCAAAGTGTCAAGGTCCTAAAAGACAGCTCACGTGGAGGAAGTCGGGAAGACAGGAGAAAGAAATGCAAGTGGGGTCCTGGACAGGAAGGGTGTTTGGAGAACCCTGCTGAAATCAGTGTCAACTCCCCAGCCTTCATAGACTTGACTGTTGTCTGTTCTTGACAATCCAACTACAGTTTTGTAAGATGTTGACGTTGGTGTAAGTCAGGTAGGGCCAGGACATTCAGGAACATTCTACCACTTGGTCAACTTTTCTATGTCTAAAATCATTTGCAAATAAAACATTGAACATAAAGTTATTATAAAAATGTCTGTCTTGGAGCTGTGGAGCTGGCTCCAGTCAGTCAAATTCTTGCCACACATGTATGAGGACTTGAGTTCGGTCTCCAACACCCATGTGAAAATCTGGGTGTGATAACACATGCTTGTAATCCAGCATGGGGGCTGGGGGTGGGGGTGTAGAGACAGGATCATCCTTAGGGCTTGCCAGCCTAGGTTGCTTAGTGAGTTCTAGGTCAATGAGAGACCCTGTCTAAAAGAAAGAGAGAGAGAGAGAGAGAGAGAGAGAGAGAGAGAGAGAAGGGAGGAAGGAAAAGAAAAGTGGGCAGAGCCTGAGGAATGACATTGAGACCTATGACCTACACACACACACATGCACATATACTCACACACGTGTGTGTACACCCTCACTGAGTTTATCTCATGGAGGCACAATGATGATAAAGACATCAAATACATAAAGAATGCATTGCTACAGCTGGGACACATGCCTGTCATCACAGCACTCAGGAGGACTGAGTGTTGAAGGCCAGCCTGGCTCCATAGCAATGCCACCTGCAGCTCTTGAAGCATTCGGCATCAGCCAAACTGAAGGCTCACTGCACGCCAGTCTCACCCATCAAGGAAGGTACCACCATACTCCTTTTAGAGATGAGCTTGAAGCCTAAACAAGGCTCTAGCTTACCTACTTGAACATAGTCTGTCTTTGCCAGGTTTGCAGGGAGCTCTCTCCTGGGGGCTACCCATACAGAGTAGTCGGGGAGCCCTCTCTGTTCTCACCCATGCCCCCCACACCCACCCTTTTCCGTCTTTGATTTATACTTCCGGAAAACGGCTGCTCTTGCCAGCTTCCTGCTCCTGCCTTTGGATTTCATTAGCAAGCCCCATTCTAATTGAACTTTCATTCACTGGCCACAGATCGGCAGTTAATCAAGCTGTTCCCAGCTTGGCTCACTCCTTTGGTGGGGGCAGAGACTTCAAGCAGCACTCAGTCCCACTCCTGGGGCAACATACCCTGCTCTCCAACTGCGTCCTGCGTCTCCCTGTGTTCCCAGGACACGGTGCTCTTAGTGATTTCTAAAGAAGGCTGTTAGATTCGGATGGTAATCACAGCCCCTTCTGGCACATTCCCTGGACTCTTGGCCTCATTAGAAATCCTCTCCTTGCCTGCTTCCAGCCTCTCGCTTACAAGTAAATGCTAGCCTCTGCTCTCCTGCCTGCCAGACTCTTGGGGCACCTCGTTTACTTTTTTCTTAAAGTAACATTTATTGTCGCTTTCTTTCATTCTCTGATTAAGGAAAGAATATGTGCTCATTGCAGAAAAATTGGAAAATGGGGAAAATCACAAAGAAGAAAATAAAACTCAATCATAATGTCACCAGCCAGAAATAAGCCCTACTGATATATGGAAGTACAGAGGTTCCTGGACTTTCTTAAATGTGGCTTTTGTGAAAAATTACACATCATAGGTCCAAATCCCTATCTGGAGCTCCAAACTGCAAGTAAAAGCAGGGTGGTTGACCGCACTGCATGATTCCGATGGACACCGTTCTTACTGTAGCCTACAGGAATGGCGCCTCCTGAAGTTGTACGGTGCAATCTGCATGGCTGTATGTGGTGGCTGTGCAGAAAAAGGCAGTGTTGAGCAAGCCACCACTGGGCACAATGCTAGGATTCTTCAGGAAGTCTGGATCACGGGGCCCTTGCCAGCTGAAAGTGATTTGAGGTCACCCAAAGACTGTTCCCTCCTGACTCAGGTTTCCCTCTTCACACTCCTACTGCCCCCCCCCCCCCGCCCAGTTTCTAGAAGAACGTCTCCAAGCCTGTTTCTTATGCAGTCATCCTTGGTCTGGCTGTCCTGGGCTTAGGCACTGTAGGGACAGCCAGCAAGGTCCCATTCAACTACCATGGAGATAAAGAGGGAAAGCCATTATCTCTGAACTTGAGTGGTGCAGAGGCTAAAAGGGTGGGGCTTCCCTGACCGCCTGACCTGGATCCAGAGGAAAGGAAGGAAGAGGACCAGCAAACAGGGGAGATGCTCCAGTTGCTGTTCCTCATGCACCATTCCTTCTTTGAGAAGGCATTCTTTCTCATGTGACATGGCGGGAAGAGGAGTCATTCTGTGCTGGACTGTGAGTGACTGGGAACCAGAAATGAGTCTGGAGTGAACCCCAGCTGTGTTCCTGTGACCTGCAGAGGCACCTTCTCTGCCCATGTCATCTTAGGCCCCTCTCTGTCTCCCTCTGCTTCCTGGCTGCCATGAGGTGAGCAGCTCCCCACTACCCTCTCTCACTGTGATATCTCTAGGCCTAAAAGCAATGGAGCCAGCCGACCATGGATTGACATCTTGGAAACCATTAGACAAAATGTTTCTTTCCTTCTTTGTATTTCTCTGAAGAATTCATCACAGCAACAAAATGTCTGATGAACACAGACTTCATGGAGAAAAGGAAGCCACATAGTGTCTGCCAGTTGTCAAAATGGTATAACTATGTTCTGGGAACAATCAATATTCCCCTTTTATGTTACTTCTAATAATCCATACAATTCCATTGTATGAATATACATAAAATTGTATTTCTTGTTTATGAGCATTCTCACTATTTCTCAAGTTTTGTACACTAGGAATAAACCATGGTTTATCTATGGACTAAATGTTAATCTTTGTCCATAAATGTTCATCCAGATAGGGTATGGTGACACGCACCTATAATCCCAACACTCAGGAAGTAGATGCAGGAGCTACCACAGTCTAAGCCATGAGGGAGTCCATCTGAAAAATAACAGTAATGGCCTGGAGAGATGGTTTGGTGTGTAATATTCCTTTCTGCTCTTGTAGACGGCCCAAGCTTGATTCCCAGCACCCACATGGAAGCTCACAAACTTTCTGTAACTGCAGAGGATATGATTCCCTCTTCTGACTTCTTCATGCACCAAACACACATATGTCCATCTGCGCATATTCAAACAAAATCCCAGAAAATGAAAATAACCTTTTTTTAAAAAAAAAGTTTTCCATGTACTTTATATAATAAATCTATCTATATTACTTTATGTTTAGATACCTAGTCAAATGGTATGCAGCTTGAATATTCAACTGCCTACACACAAATTATATCAAATTTCTAGATATGGTATATAAGTGCTCCTGCTTCCTGACCCATAGTGGCTATAGAAATACATCATAGAGTGGGCTGCCTAAATATAGTCTTTTGAGTTATCAGTCAAATATCACTAGGGGACCCAAACTACTGAACATCATATTCACCAGAATTTTTCTTATGGTCATGGTCTCACAGGCTGGGAGGAATTGCTCTTCTTAGAGGAGGAATGTAGGCCCTCTAGAGGCTGGTTCGGAAACAGAGTACTATTAAACTCCTTATCTAAGGACGGTGGTCCACAAAACTGCAAGCCCATTATTTGCTTGGTGAAGCTGAGCTGCATGACCAGGTCATCCCAGAGAAACCAAAGTCCACTGAATTCTTCTTCACTTTTCTCCACAGGTCACAAGGTTTCTCCTCTTTAGACCCACTGAACAAATATTTACTGAACAGTAGTCCTAATCATGCAAAGCATGGTTATCAACCAGACTGTTTGTGATTATCTGGAGTGAGTTGAAGAACAGCATCTTTGGACTCCCCACTTCTTAAAGGGATGTGGGGGGTTGTATAAATATTCATGCCTCTGGGTTACCTCACTCAGGATGATTTTTTCTAGATCCATCCATCCATTTGCCTGCATACCTCATGATGTCATTGTTTTTCTCTGCTGAGTAGTATTCCATCGTGTATATGTACCACATTTTATTTATCCATTCTTCAGTTGAAGGGCATCTAGGTTGTTTCCAGGTTCTGGCTATTACAAACAATGCTGCTATGAACATAGCTTAACATGTGCCCTTGTGGTATGATTGAGCATTCCTTGGATATATACCCAAGAGTGGTATATCTGGGTCTTGGGGAAGACTGATTTCAATTTTCTAAGAAAGCACCATATTGATTTCCAAAGTGGCTGTGCAAGCTTGCATTCCCACCAACAATGGAGGAGAGTTCCCCTTGCTCCACATCCTCTCCAGCATAAGCTGTCTTCAGTGATTTTGGTCTAAGCCATTCTGACGGGTGTAAGGTGGTATCTCAGAGTCATTTTGATTTGCATTTCCCTGATGATTAGGGATGTTGAGCAATTCCTTAAATGTCTTTCAGCCATTTGAGCCTCCTCTATTGAGAATTCTCTGTTTAGCTCTATAGCCCATTTCTTAATTGGGCTGTTGAGCATTTTGATGTCTAATTTCTTGAGTTCTTTATATATTCTGAATATTAGCCCTCTATCAGATGTGGGGTTGATGAAGATCTTTTCCCATTCTGTAGGCTGTCGCTTTGTCTTGTTGACCGTGTCCTTTGCTCTACGAAAGCTTCTCAGTTTCAAGAGGTCCCATTGATTAATTGTTTCTCTCAGTGTCTGTGCTTAATGGTGTTATATTTAGGAAGTGATCTCCGGTGCCAATGCGTTCAAGACTACTTCCTACTTTTTCTTCTATCAGGTTCAGAGTAACTGGATTTATGTTAAGATCTTTGATCCACTTGGACTTAAGTTTTGTGCACGGTGACAGATACAGATCTATTTGCAGCCTTCTACATATTGACATCCAGTTATGCCAGCACCATTTGTTGAAGATGCTTTCTTTTTTCCATTGTACAGTTTTGGCTTCCATGGTATGTACTCACTCATAGATGGATACTAGATGTAAAACAAAGGATGACAAGACTGCTACTCAACTCCAGGGAGGCTACCTAGTAAAGAGGACCCTAAGAAAGACACAGGGATTGCCCAACAACAGAGAAATGAATGAGATCTACATAAGCAAACTGGATGTGACAGAGAGTAATGAAGGGCAAGGGTCAGGGAAAAGAGAGCTTAGGGGAGCAGGAGATCCCAGCTGGATCAAGAACAGAGAGGGAGGACAAGGAAAGAGAGACCATGATAAATGAAGACCCCATGGGAATAGGAAGAAGCAAAGTGCTAGAGAGGTCCCCAGAAATCCACAAAGATAACCTCCACAACAGACTACTGGCAATGGTCGAGAGAAAGCCCAAACTGACCTACTCTGGTGATCGGATGGCCGAATACCCTAACTGTCATGAAAGAACTCTCATCCAATGACTGATGGAAGTGAATGCAGAGATCCATGGCCAGGCCCCAGGTGGAGCTCCAGGAGTCCAATCGGTGAGAGAGAGGAGGGATTGTATGAGCAAGAGATGTTGAGACCATGATTGGAAAAAGCACAGGTACAAATAGCCAAACCAGTGGAAACACATGAACTATGAACCAATAGCTGAGGAACCCCCATGGAATTGGATCAGGCCCTCTGGATAAGTGAGACAGTCGATTAGCTTGAACTGTTTGGGAGGCCCCCAGGCAGTAGGACCGGGACCTGTCCTTAGTGCATGAGTTGGCTTTTTGGAGCCTGAGGCCTATGCTGGGACACTTTGCTCAGCCTGGGTGAAGGGAGGAGGGGACTGGACCTGCCTAGACTGAATCTACCAGGCTGAGCTGAATCCCCAGGGGAGTCCTTGCCCTGGAGGAGATGGGAATGGGGGGTGGACTGGGAGGAGGAGGGCAGGAGGAGGGAGGACAGGGGAATCCGTGGCTGATATGTAAAATTAAATTAATTATAAAATTAAAAAAATTCATGCCTCCCCCTGCTTATAAGCAAAAGGAAATACAAAGGGTTCCACAGGACATTTTAACAGTGTCTAGTGAGGATGTTAGTCTGAACAAAGGAAGACATATTTACTGGCTCTGTTTGAGATGTCTTAATGGCATCAGTTGTTAAACTTATTTCATTAAGTTATGCAGCTCTTGTTATTCAGTGAATCGTTCGTATGTGTATGTGGCCATGTGTGTGAGTCTCATGTGTGCAGGGCTTGTATATATTCCACTGAACATGTACATTTGCATACATACAGATGGAGGCCAGAGGACAACCTTGGGTGCCAGTCCTCAGACACCATCCACTTTCTATTTTTTTTTTAACAGTGTAGATGTAACTAACCGTCTATTAAATAAGAAACACAGAGACAATGTAAAGATAAAAGCCCAAGAGGTCAGAGCTAAGAGCCTTACCCACCTGCTTCAGCTAGCCTCTTCAGCCAGAAGACCTCTCCGGAAAAAAAAAGGAACTACTTCCTGTGCGTTTGTCTTATAAAAACTTCTTGTTCTGTCTTCTCATTGGTTGTAAACCCAACCACATGACCGTCTCATCACTGCCTGTCTGTGGTCACTCCAGGTCTTCTATGGTTGGTATTGAGATTAAAGGCATGTGTCTCCAATGCTGGCTGTATCCTTGAACACACAGAGATCTACCTAGTTCTGCTTACCAAGTGCTGGGATTAAAGGCATGCACCACCACCGCCCTGGCTTTCGCTATGGCTTGTAATAGCTCTGACCCCTAGGCAACTTTATTTATTAACATACAAATAAATTCACATTTCAGTACAAATAAAATACCACTATAAAACAGGGCTCTTGCTGTCCCAGAGTTCACACACGGGCTAGGCTGGCTGCTCAGCCAGTTCCAGGAATCCATCTGTCTTTGTGTACTTAGAGCTGGAGTAATTAGCATGTGCCTCTATACTCAGCTTTTTTTTACCTGGGTTGTGGGAATTGAATGCAGGCCCTTCCTTACATTTGCATGGCAAGAAATTTAACCAACTAAGCTATCTCATTAGCCACAATATTTAATTGTTAAAATTTGGTTTGAGAAGGCATACCTATAAGAGTTTACACATCTCAGTCCATCTCTGACTAGCAAATTAGAAATCTGTCATTGCTGGATATTAATGATATGGAAACCATAGTAGGTGTCTGTCTCCTTTGCCCTTGACTATCTGATTTGAGGTTATCTGTAGTCTCCCTGTGGTGATTTGAATAGGAATGCCCCCATAGGCTCATATATTTGAATGCTTGGTCATTAGGGAGTGGTGCTACTTAACAGGGATTAGGAAGTATGGCCTTGTTGGAATAGGTGTGGTCTCATTAGAGGAAGTGTGTCCCTGGGGGTGGGCTTCAGAGTTTCAAATTCTCAAGCCAGGCCCAGTGTCTCTGTCTTCCTACTTCCTGCTGATCTGGATGTAGAACTCTCAATTTCTCCAGCACCATATCTTCCTGCATGCTACCATGTGCCCCCCCCCCCCCCCGCCATGATGACAATGTACTAAACCTCTGAACCTGTAAGTCAGTCCCTGATATTTTCCTGTCAGCTTAGCAGCTTCACATGAATTTGTTGATAATTTAATTATTGTCTGTGGCCCCATGGCTCCTCAACCAGCACCCCTCTGGCTACTCAGGCTGCAGCCTGGTGGGGCTTCTGGTACTACGGCCCGGCTCTGCCATGGCCATGATATGTAGGTTTAAATTAAGTCTCTATCATTCTATTTATCAATAAGACTCAGGAGCCAAAGGCTGGGGTAAAAACCTGCTAGCTCAGAGAGGCTGAGTAGCAACTAGCTGACCTTGCTTTTTGGACGAAGACACAAGAGACTTGTCTCTTCCCTTGTCCCAGAACCAAGAGGAAACTCAAAATCCAGTCCCTGCCCTTTCTTTCCTGTGCATCTTCTCTACCCAAATTGCTGGCTTCTCTATGTCCAATTCCAGTCAGCTAGTAGCTGGCTCCATCCCCTGATTCAAGGTATAACTTTATTGGGCAGTCTCAGGAGTGTCAGAATGCAATCAAAATATCCCATAATATTTCCCCCTTTTTGTCCAAATAAAAAGGAAAGGTTTTAACTTTAGCATAGTAAAAATACATCCAATAAATGACAATAATCAGATATTGTCTAAATAAAAAGGAAGGGTTTTAACTCTAACATAGTAAAACTATATACAATAAGAACAATTGTAAGGTGAGAATTACATTTATAATATCCAGTCCATTTGTATTTGGTAAATTCAGAGAAAGTGCTGTATTATCTATCCTATCTTAGTGAGTCCAAAGTTTTATAGCTACACCATTTTCTATCATAACTTGTATTACCACCCTAAAGATATCTTTTTAGACCTTAAAACATTTTCTTAGACAAACAAGGTAAGCTTTTATGTTTCTCAACCTTATAAACTTTACATCTCTTATGTGAATTTGGTAACAAGGAAAACTGTAACTATAATTATCTATTGGAAAGCCCTGCTGGTCAGAGGTTGCAGTCTTCCATGGCCTGGCAGCTTTCTTCAAGCTCAGCAACATGAAGTACTCCCTCCCCAATGAGGCCTACTGATCTCTACCTGCCCTTATTTGGAGGATGTCTCTAGGCCCAGATGCCTGACTTATCTCAGAGACGACCCTTGACATAGTTCCCTGCAAATGCTCTTCCCCTGCTGATCACATGGTAATTAAGTAACATGTTCTAGCTATTTTCATAGGGCTATGCTGCTGTGCTGCCACTAACCCAGCTTTATGATAGGAGCATGCTGTTTAACACAAATTAGGTGATTCCCTAGCTACTGTCCCCAAACCTATCTATTCCATATACTCTGGAATAAAGTTGAGTTGTCTCACTGAAGCCATCTCCCAGAGGAGGACTATCTGTGTTGTATCCACAGCCATCTGAACCCTGTTCCCTGCTTCTGCTCCCTCCACCCTCCTGTAACAATGGCCAACAATCCAGAGGAAGAAGAAGACACACACTATCTGGTTGTCAACCCCATCAGAGGCCTGATAAGGATATACTATTACCTGATTAAACAGGATGTGCAGAACAAGTAATTTCCAAAACTAGGAAATGACAAAGACATCTAGCTGCCTGGACAGTCACCCAAGGTTCCTCTGCAATGTAGGGACATCCATCTTCAGACTACAGGACTAAAATATCTGACAGATTTTTCTGTGAAGTAGGAATTTTGAAGGATTTTCCTACCCTGTCTTGGCAAAGTTCAGCAGTTGCCTTCTTTTGTGTCCTGCTTGTCCAGTTTGGACAGTATACTGTCAGCATTTGAGGTAAGGACAGTTTCTTGCCCAGTGGCTAACTTTGCCACAATGAAAGAAAACTCCATATGGAGGTTCTTTGATACCCATCATCCTTTTTTGAAATAAATTGGTGCTGCCAGGAGCAGACATTTCTCACTGTCATGAAAAGCCTTAGGTTATTAAAGCATCTTAAATGCCATATTCTGTAGGTCTCTGAAGTGTTTGAAGACCACTTGCCTATCTGAAATATATCTCTGTTTATCCTTGAAAACATATCTAACATTACTACAAGTGTGATTATTATAGATTACTAACTACTGACCTGTATTTCTTAATTATCCTAAATAGCTTTCAAGGTCTAGAACTTAACATTATATTTTTAAATGAAGTGCATAGGTACAATACCTTAAATAAGAGTAGAAACAGATATATAGTATAACAAAACCTTAAATTTGTATCAATATACAAAAGTATCTTAAACAAGAGTAGGAGCATATATAGAGCATTTTCTAACAAAAATAACCTTAAATTTGTTTCAGTATACAAAAATCCATACCAATGTAAAACATTTGAGATTAATAGTTGCTTTTTAGTTTAAAGTAGATTCAATAATCTACCCTTTTAACCTATCATTCCTTTATCTTCCTTTTTCTTTTCAGAAAGAGATCCTTGAATCTAACCTCCCTTGCTTAATTTCCTCCCTTACCATGACCAGTAACAATTTGCAGCCAACCCACCTAAATGATGACAAACATCCATAAACCACTGAACAACCAAAACCACCCACCCCATCTCTTGGAAATGTGGACATTGTATTCTTAAAATTACTTCCTGTTATCTGGGGGCAACAGCATCTTTAGGGGATCCTGAGAAAATTGAGATATTGACCAAGTCCTAGGAAAACTAGCTGTAACATTTGTTGTCCAGTCTCTGTGTAATGGGAAAGTGCAGGGCTTATCTGAAGTCCTGGCTAGAGTAGTCTGTGGGGCTGGAACCTCTAAGCTTCTAGCTTTGAAGCTGTCCTGAGCAGTCTGTAGTATGAAACTGATCTTTGGGTGGTGTTTGTTAGCTTAACGGGATTACTACAATCTAGGTGGAATCATTGTTGGGGGCCCCATCATTTTTTTTTGAGACTTCAAAGATCACTGTTAGCAATGGTCACAGTTTACTGCAGAAAACTTAAACATTATAAATGTCATATGCAGCAGATCTTAGAGAGCTTAAGAGACCACAATCTACTAAATAATTCAGGATGCACAAACTTAATGCCTAGTTACCTGGTTCAAACTCAAGCCCGAAACCACATACAGGAAGCTAGATGAAGCCTACTTTAGAATTAGTTAGTACTTTTTATGACCATTAATAGCATACAGTTCATATATATATATATATGTATATATATACACACACATATATATAATCTTATAAATTTAGAGATAACATTTGTACCTTAAGAAAAGTTTTGCCGGGCGTTGGTGGCGCACGCCTTTAATCCCAGCACTTGGGAGGCAGAGGCAGGCAGATCTCTGTGAGTCTGAGGCCAGCCTGGGCTACCAAGTGAGCTCCAGGAAAGGCGCAAAGCTACACAGAGAAACCCTGTCTCGAAAAACCAAAAAAAAAAAAAAAAAGAAAAGAAAAGAAAAGTTTTAAAGAGTAAAAATAAAACCAAAGGATTATGAGATAAGTGACAATAGAATAGTCCCTTAATTTTGGTTTTCTTGTTCAGGTGGCTCTTCTGACATGAGACAGAGATTTTTGGATTTTCCTTTAATAAACATTCTTGGGTTTAAAGAGGGAGAGACCCATGCTCTAACTCCAAAGTCAGCTTTAATTTTTTACCTGAATTGAGACCACAAAAGACCATTTGCCTTTTGTGTTTGTAGAGGGCAGCAGAACAAATACTTGGGAAGACTTATGAAATTTTATCCTGTTGGAAACATGCTATACCATTAGGCCAATTTTACTCTTTTCCTTGTGACATTTTCCTTTGTGACAAAAATGTTTCTTGGCAACATAAAAAGTATTATATTTTAATAATAAAAAATAATTGTTTTCATACCTGATCAGATGAAAGGCATTTGTTAGACTTATAAGATAGTTTGGATTGAATGACCAAGTTGTTTGATGAACTATTGCCTTTCTGAATCAAGAGGTCTCTCCTGTTTAAATCTAATTTTTATCAATCTTGATGCCATCCATAGCTTTTCTTCTCCTGTAGAAACAAAAGCAAAACCTCTTCCCCAACGTAACACATATACTGGTTTCCATTCTGAGGTCAACACATCTTTAAAGTATATAAGCTAATTTAATTCACCAGTTTTTTCTATTATCAAATGTCTCTCCACAGCCATTATTCCTTTTTCATCAGCATTAAAAAAAATTTAAAGTTAATAAAACACTGTGTAATCTATCTCTGGGGGTCTTTATTACTCCTTTCTGTTTATTAAGTATATCTTTTAAAGCACAATTGGATCTTTCTATAACTGCTTGTCCTGTAGGATTGTGTCGTATACCTATAATATGCTTTATATTGTAATATGCAAAAAAATGTTTCATTTTACTAGAGACATATGCTGGAGCATTGTCAGTCTTAATTTGTAGAGATATCCCCATAATAGCCATGACTTCTAATAAATGTGTAATCATAGAATCAGTCTTTTTAGAACTTAAAGAAAATGCCCATTGAAATCCTGAATTTGTATCTATGATATGGTGCACATATTTTAATTTTCCAAACTCTGCAAAATGAAGCATATCCATTTACCAAATTTCACTTCTTTTAGTACCTTTTGGGTTACTTCCAGTAGGTAACAGTGTTTGATTATACAAAGAACAAGTAGGACATTTCCTTATAATTTCCTTGGCTTGTTGCTGAGTGATAGAAAAATATTTCTGCAAACCTTCGCTGTTAACGTGGTGTTTCTTATGAAATTCTGAGGCTTCTAGCACGTTTCCTACCAATAGCTGATAAATTCATCACTACCTTGTGTTAGAGGGCCTGGTAGACCTGAATGGGGTCTGGTATGTGTTATATACAAGGGATGATTCAAGGTATAACTTTATTGGGCAGTCTTAGGAGTGTCAGAGTGAGATCAAAACATCCTACAACAAGCCCCAATTAAATGCTTTCTTTCATAAGAGTTTTCATGGTTATGGTGTCTCTGTAAATCAATAGAACATTGACTAAGACAGAAGTTGATACCAGGAGTGGGGTACTGCTATAACAGGCCTGACCATGCTGTTGTTTGGAGGAATATGGAACATGTTGGGACTTTGAACTAGAAAAGAGACTGAACACATTAAGCAGAGCTTAATGGGCCATCCTAGTAGGAGCATAGAGGAGAGTGTTGAGGGGGATTTGAACTGTGGGGGTCCATCTCAAGAAGTTTCAGAGGGGAACTGGAGGAAGGCCACCCCTGCTTCAGGCCTCATGTGGCCTTATAGAGCTGGCAGGCACCACTACTATGAATGAATGTATGATGGAGAGGCTTGTACTGTAGAGACAAGAAGAACTGTAGCCATGGTTCTGAACACATAATGTACACTGTTCACAGGGTATG
This sequence comes from Peromyscus nudipes, assembly GCA_902168325.1. Taxonomy (NCBI): domain Eukaryota; kingdom Metazoa; phylum Chordata; class Mammalia; order Rodentia; family Cricetidae; genus Peromyscus; species Peromyscus nudipes. Next base: position 3,571 of record CABHPH010145291.1, on the reverse strand, counting down.
TTATCACACCACATGATGCGAACGAACACTGCCAGAAACACCTCAGCTTGTACTTGATTTGGATACTGTAAATTTCAGTGTTTTTACTGATGTACAACGTCTTCTGCTCTTATAGAAACATCATGGTTTAATTACAGAAAACAGACTTTCAGCTTCTCGTGCTGTCAATCTTCACATCCAAGTATCAGCTTCTATCTTTGGGTCATACTGGGTTAGAAAGTTAGATTTCTAAAACTGCCTTCTGAGAAGCCGAGCTGCATTTCTTAAACACCATTAAATGTTCATTTCTGTTTGGGATTAGAACAGAATTTCCAATCATTTCTGAAATAGCCCTAAACCTACTTCTGCCACTTTTTACTAAATTTTTAAAGTGAGGTAGCATTCTTACCATTGATGACAATAAAATCAAAATATTAACTCTGAAAAACATTGAAGAGGCTCTCTGTCCTGCAGTATCAGATACTCAGGAAAGATCTTCTTTACGTGAAAATAAACAAACATATCCATCAAGTTAGTATGAAGATTCCCCTTCATCTATAACACATGGTAAAATTATATGTACACCAAAGAATTTTTCAAATAAATGTCTTCATGATTCCAACCATGTCAGTAAATATTTGAGTAGCATGCCTGTTTTTATGTATCAATACACATGGAGTCATGTAAAAGTTTCTCAGGCTAAAAAGGGTCCCAAGTACAAAGAGCTAAGAAGCCTGGGCTGTGGCACCCCAGGTACACTGGGAGAATCAGTTTGGTTAGAAACAGATTGGTGGTTTTACTTAAGGATTTGAAAATTGATACCCATAGTAGTGTTTGGATGATTGATGCTGGCTTTTCTGTGATTTTTTTTAACTTTTGCATCAGTCCTGACAGATTCACAAAATGATTTGAGAACCTTCTTTTTCTTTGCTGTAACCAACCCAGTATGGAATGTCTTACCCCTTGTGTGCTCAAAAGACAGTGTTTTGTTTTGTTTTGTTTTTCAAGACAAGGTTTCTCTGTGTAGCTTTGAAGCCTGTCCTGGAACTTGCTCCATAGCCCAGGCTGGTCTTGACTCACAGAGAGCAGCCTGCCTCTGCCTCCCAAGTGCTGGGATTAAAGGCATGCGCCATCACTGTTTGCGTAAAGCTCGTTTACATTTGTTCCAGGGATGTTCTCATTCCCCACTTCTTTCTCTTGTCAGTTTTACTTTTTTCCTAGACGACATCATTTCAGTTTCCAGATTCATTTGCATTGTATCATGATCTCTGTTGATGGTTCTCTCATCCTTGCCTCCAATTCCATTACTCAGCTCCCTCCTGCATTCTGAGTTCTGCTTCTCACATTTGCTGGGGGCTAATTTACCTTATTGAGTCCATTCACAGAACCAGGCATGTCCTGCCTGTTTCTTAGATTGTCTGGAGGTTCATTTGTCTTGCAGGCATGTTGAGATCCAGGTCCTGGTGGGACGGTCAGGTCTTGGTCTCAAATTTTCTGGTTCAATAGTGATTTTCCCTTTGTTTCTCTCACCTGTTTTTCGTGGGTTTCTTTGCTTGTCCTCCTCTTCCCAACACTGTAGGTCAATGCCAGCTTCATTTATTTTCACTTTTTACTGGTTTAATGACTAAAGCATTTAAGAGAATTACTTTGCCTGAATCTAGCTTTGACTTAGCCCACAAAATCGAAACTCTTGCACCGCACCCCCACTTTCTCTGAGATGGTTTATATCCATTGCTGAGTTTGTAGGAGAGGAAGTTGACAGTTCTTCGTTAAATAGTTGTTTAGAGATAATTTTTGGTGAACAGTAGGTTCGATATAGCAAATGAAAGAAGTGAGAAAGAAACCATAATTCTACCAGTCCAGCTGTTGTCTGTGTCTCCCCCAGCATCCCCCATGACAGTTACTTCTCTATCCATTTATTTTTATTTTCTGAGGCAGGTTCCCAAGTAGCCCAGACTGGTCTTCAATTCTCAATCCTGCTACTGCCTCCCAGACTCTGGAATTGTAGACATAGGCCGTCATTCTTGGTCCTTCAGACCTGCAGTGGTCTGAAAGAAAATGGTCTCCAAAGAAAGTGGTACTATTAGGAGGTGTGGCCTTGTTGGAGTGGGTGTGGTCTGGTTGGAGGAAGTATGTCACTGTGGGGGTAGGCTTTGAGGTCTCTTTTCTCAAGTTTCACTTAGTGTAAGAGTCAGTTGACTTCCTGTTGTTGCCTCTGAGTCAAGATATAGTACTCTCACCTCTGCCTGAATACCATCATGCTCCTTGCCATGATGATAATACATTGAACCCCTGAAACCATAAGTGATCCCCCTCAATTAAATGTTTTCTGTATAAGAGTTGCCGTGGTCATGGTGTCTTTTCACAGCAATAGAAAACCCTAACTAAGACACTACCTTTTTCTAAAATAATGTTCTCTTCTGTCTTAAAAGCCACATTCTTCTTTATTATTTATACCTTCTGATGGTTGTATTGATCATCAACTTGATACGATCTAGCTAGGCTCACCTCAATGACAACTTCTGAATGTCTTTGAGGAATTGTCTGGATCTGGTTAATTCAGCTTGGAAGACCCACCCTCACTGTGGGCAGTCTTATTCCATGGGCTCAAGTCCCATCTTCCTTTGCTTCCTGCCTTGGGATGCAATGTGAGCAGCTGCTGCAGGCTCCTGTGCCGAACCTTCCTGGCTATGATGGGCTCACTATTAATGTTTGAAGCAAAACAAACGCTTCCTTCCTTAAGTTGCTTTTGTCGGGTGTTTTGTGGCAGCAGAGAGAAAATAACGAATACAACCCTGTTGCTGCTTTGGGGGAGCTGTGACCGTCTAGAGTCATAACTTCTGTGAAGATGGAGGCTGCTGGGCAGACTTTGATGGGACTGAAGTCTTGTTTCTTTTTCCCTATGAGTATCAGAGAAAGGAACCGTGACAAAGATGCTGTGTGCAAGAAGATGGTCCTCTGCCATAGTTTTGAAACAGTCACCCCTCTGGTGTACCTTGAGAACAGGGAACAGGAAATGAGCTCTCATTTTCTACAAGGCAGGCCCCACCCTTTCTCCAGTTCCCCACAATTTACAACTAGATTCAAGTCCACAAATCACATCACTTGTTCTGGGCCTCACTTTCTTCATCTATAAAGGGGAGCGATCTATGTCCTTGTCTCACACAGTCATGAGTCACATAGACCTCTTCATACAGGACTCACACGTAATAAACACTCACTAAATGAACCTGTGGTCGGGACTCCCACTCACTCTCTGAGCAAGCAAGATGAGTAAGGAGCTCATGGTTCCACTGAGGTTTGGGGGACCCCTATGCCTGCTTCTCATATGCAGTTTTACAAAAGCAATTAAAGCTCGCCTGCGATCCCGAGTCTCTGGATTGTCCTTGAAGCTGCAGCTGCCCTATTGAGAGCGGAAGGCAGTGCCCTTCTGTGCGTTCCCGTGCTGTTTATTATGCCAGCGAGGCTGCTCAAGCTCATTACTGCTGCGGAACACAGGCCCCCAGGGGCTGAAGTAGAGCCGGGTAATTACCAACAGATCCCTAATAGGTATGGACTCAATGGAAACAAGTCAATCAGGAATGCGCTGCTC
>CABHPH010145290.1:15090-30830 GCA_902168325.1 Peromyscus nudipes | reverse complement strand
CAAAAACAGAAAACATTTCTCCAGCCACAAAAATACATGTATTTAAAATTATGGAATCAAAATGGGCTGCTGTATATTTTTAAATCTAGAAAGAAGTGAGTACCTGTTCTTCTGAACTGTCAAAAAATTAGTAGGAGTGTTGCCACTTTGTATTTGATGCAACTTCACATAACTGACTGAATAACTGGCTAAAGTGTGATGAAAAGGTCAAAATGTGCTTCTTTAGAATTGAAACACATTTCTCTAGAGTGGCTTTAGGAGGAAGAATGTACAATCTAAAAGACAACATGTTTGCATTCAGACATTAAAGGCTCTGGATGAAAACAGGCAGAGTGAACTCCCTACAGAATTCATCTGACAACAAACACAGTTGTTAGACGCCAGTTTAAAAACCTACAACAAACACAGTTGTTAGACGCCAGTTTTAAAACCTAGTATGTTACTGTTCTGTTGTTTAAATCGAAGGCTTCCTTCTGGAACTGAACTGCAAAGCAGGGAGAAGGCCTATCTCACGGAGAAAGCGACTGCAACACTTGAAACAGGAGGTTGCTCGCCTACATAATCACCTGGGACAAACTTGGCCAGTGCAAGCAGGCCAGAAGGTTAAAGGAGCCTGGGAACATTTAACATCGTGAAGGAATTACAGCTCAGGAAGATCAGAGGGAGCTGCACAGGAAATGTGAACAGTAACCCTTTTATATCTTTGAGCCTCTTCCTATTGCCTGTGATAAATGGAGTCCTACTGCTTGAACATACACAAGCCAGGAGCGTGTGGACAGGAAAGAGAAGGCATTTTATCCACACACATCAGAGCAGAACATAAATCTACAATGACACGATGACATGGTGCTGCTCTAGAAAACAGACATTGGCTTTTAATTCTAACTGCCACATATGTGCTGTATCACTGCCTTATCCAAGAAAAATGAGAAGAGTGGGCGGGAAGGGAGGGACAGGATAGCTGGCAGGCTCATCACAAGTGGGGAAACATGGAACCTGAAAGCTGACCAACAAATAGGCCTCCACCCTGGCTGACAGTTAAACATCTTGTTCCCAGTCAGTCTTCAGGGAAAGCATTCTTTCCATAATAAATAATGAGACCCAATCAGACATTTTTATTCTATCCTTTATCTACTCTATGTAAAAGTTTCTTCAATATTCTAAGCCAGAAGCTTGATGATTCAACTGATTATAGACTGTTTTAAAGAGTAGCTTAGCTAAGAAAGCTGAAACATTTCTAGCTAATTTGGGAAAGCAGATGAGACTGTGCAGGTCTTAGGTATCTTTACAAGGCCCTAGTTGGGATTTTTTTCTTAACATATTTGCTTTTGGCAAAGAGGAAAAGCTCAGTTTAAATGAACAGGTGCAACTGAAAGATACTAATTAAACATAACACACACAAACACATACATTCTTCAGATGGTGGGGGCAACAAAATAGAGGGTTATGAATAAAGGCTATTTCCAAATGGATACGCTTAAATATCAAATGGAACTCCACAGACCCCTCTGAAAGAAATCTCACTTTTCCCACTGACTTAACTTTAAGATAGATGATCTCTTACGAAAATCAGGTATACCAAACCAAACCTGAAAATGAATTTGGAGATAGCAAAGCAAACCACCAAGGAGAGTCGTAAGAACTATTGAGGAGGGTGAAGATTAAAACCAAAGGAATTTTTCACAGCGAAGTGCCTTCTTCAAGGCCCACAGGTTTTTTTTCCCTAGTAATTACTTTCAGCACACACTTTCTTTTCCTGTTGAGTGTTATGTGAATGGTCCTATCTAGCATTCAACCAGAAGAAGCTCTGACTGATGCTTAACTGGCATTCAGTATTTGTTAAAAGACACAGCAATAGGGCTTTTGCTATTCTGAAAATAACAGAACCATACAGTAACCTCTTTTGAGTAGCAAAGCACGAAAGCAAGCAGGTTCAGTCCTATGCATAGAGGCATCAGTGACAAAGGCATTAAGGAGTCCTTAGGGCAATGAGCAAACAAGTATGCCACATGCTAGAGGCACTTTTGTTCAGCACTTAGCGATGCACCCATGTAATCTCAACCCAGTCACTGCATAAAGTTAATACTACTATCACTTGGTTAAAGCAGTATAACAAGGCTTGTTCAAAGGCTGTCATTGGTTAGCAGGGAGGAGTTAGACATTTCTGCTAGCTAGCCCATTCACTAAAAATCCTTATCATGGAATGTTGAAATATCCTCAACCAAACTCCCCCAAACCAGTTACATATAAGCACTGTTTCCTTCTCAGCCTACCTAATATCACTCCCTTCCAACAGTTCCTAGAACAGCTCTGAGTTCCCTCTGCAGCAATGCTTCTCTTCACACCAGTATGACTAAGTCCCATAACAAAAGGCACCTTTCAGAAACAAATGTCCTTCAAACTAGCCTAATAGGTCCTACAACTCTCTCTAAAATAAGGATATCATCACAGATGCAGGCTTCTAAACTATCATGTACTGAGGAAATGTCTAAGGCTGTATCCCTCCCTAGAATGAGGCATGCTGCCACCTCATTCCTGAATCCCAGCCTTCCTATCTCCAGCCTCTGGCCCAGCACACACTGGACTCCATGAACCTGACAAAGGCCAGAAGTACACAAGTAACAAAAGGCTCTCTTCTTACCAGCTTCTAAAAGACATTCGTTTTAAAAAGAAAACTTTAATTAGAATGTGCAATATTAGGTTTCATTACAGCATTCCAAAGAAAATATGTTTGTTTACTCCTTTCCCCCATCCTAGGTCCCCATCCAACCCCTGAAGCTTCCTTTCTGCTTTCATGTCACTGTATAAAAAAGCATTCTAAAAGTTTCAGTCTTAAGATGCAGTTTCCAGCATTGGTAACATAGTATAAAGGAAGATGAAGGTGGAATTTTACCACAGCAGACACCAGATGCCACTTGCTGCTAGTGATATTATCTAGAGTAGGAAAATCAAAACAGGACAAATGGTCTTATTACGATGAAGCAGCAATTGGTATAATCTGGTCCCCTATAACTATTTATTTAAAACAAAATTGCTATTGCATAGTGTGGGGTTCGTAGGTATGTGCATGTATATACAGGTATTTATTTACATGATTTAGAAGAACAAATGATAAAATGATCCCTGGGAAAATGGAAGGATCATGATCAAAGAACTTTGGTCTGATCTATAATGCTTAAAAAAAAAAGCAACAGCATTTTATCTTTCTAAAAGAAGTATCTTATAAACTTTTAGTTTCATTATTAGTCTCAGTTTTACATTTTAAAAACAGTGTATTTGTTTGTTGATGGATCTCGGTTTCTAAAACCTCACTTTTTCAGCAGTGACATTCACAGTTGTTACACAATGCTCAATAATCCTCTTAGTGGCCTCCCTAGTGCTGTATTAACACCCGCTTGTACCAAAAAGAGCCATCCCCACAATTTTATGAACTTTTAAAACCACTGAACACATTTAATCAAGGAAGAAGGAGGATTTCAAAGTCCAGGAAACCATAAATCAAAATAGTCCTACATAAAAACATTACCTTTTCCCTTTAAATTGTGTATGTGTTTACATTTAATAAGCCACACACAGAAAGTCAAATAAGGCTTGGTTCTTTTTAAAAGGCCAAAAGGTGTCTACTTAAAACTATCCTAACAATTTCAATGTCCTGAAGGTTGCTGTAATGAAAACCCTCTTCTCCTAGGCTCTTCCTAACTTCTCAACTTGGCTGTATCATATTGGTACTGCTTTTTAAAATTCTAACTTTCCTCTGTGTTCCAGGCCACAACTGACTTTTCATCCATTCCTTTTCCAAACTTCAGATCATCTAGATTTGGGTTCATAAAGTGGTGACAAAGCAGGTCACCAAAGCACAAATTATCACCCTAAGAGTAGCCAGGATTGGACCTCCCAGATATGAACATAAGTCCTGCCAGATAGGCCTAGCCTGGACCCATCAATTTACACAGCTGATGTACAAAGTAAAGGCTCCTTGTACAAAAAGACACTGCCATTCCAGCAGATAATAGCTAGAAGAAGCAGCCTCTGCCTTAGATAGGAAGACACTGGGCTGAACAGGAAACTCCCACTAAAAAAAGAAGGTGGGTGCAGGAGGTTAATCTTTTTAGGTGCATTTAAAATGCAGGAAAAGCCTGTCTGTGAATTAGTGAAGAACGATGCTGATCAAAAGGCATCATCCTTTAATTTCAAATAAAAAATTCTGGACATAATTCATAGGCAGCATAGGGCACCTCAATCATGACCATCATCTTTGTCTTCAGTTTTATTTCTAGAAACAGAATGGACAACACATGTATCATTAATCTCTTCTCCCAGATGCTAAACTATGAATCTGATGAATATCAAATAGCTACAACCACAAAAGTATCAAACTCTGGTTCCTCTATCAGTTGACTTCTTTCATTCTATAAGACTGAGTCCTAACGTCTAGCAGAAGCAGAAGATACTGGTGTTTGAGGATGCTGGGTTCTAAGAACACATCCAAAGCTAGCTGCATCATTTATTCTGGTGATTCACCCTGTTTTACCTATGGACTCAACCTCTGCCTGGAGAACACTCTGCGGTTCCATTAGCTAGTACAGTACGTAACCCAAAGTAAATGTCACACAAAACCTGAATGGCACTTATCAGACACTTGCTATTTACCTGTCTGACTCAATTCTGGACAAAGCCATTCTTGGCCGAGCTCCTCAAATGCAAATTGCCCTTAAAAGTATATCATACACACCTGTTAATCTAAGTTTATACTTTACTTAATTTTTTTAAATTTTTTAAATTATTTCTGGCAAACTTTGTTTACTAAAACAAGACAGTTCCTGAAAACTTTCCACAGAAGCTCTTGAAAGAGTGAACTGAGTCTACCTTTTTTGTCCTCAATGTGATGACGAAAGAGAATACTTAATACAATCTGCATGGCCTTTTTCTGTGCTGCCCTGGACAGGCTTTCTAGATGGCTGTTCCTCCATGATCTGGACAGAGTAAAAACTCTTCAAAACCAATCACCCTGTGACTGCTGTGGGGCTTTCATTCGCCAGCATTGTGTCAGCTCCTTCCCAATCGAGACCTTTTTATCATTGAAAGTTCTGCCAATCCTGCTCATGACCATGCTCAGATAAACTCTGAGTAAGCAACCAGTACAGGCAGCATACTCTCACTGCTTCTGGGAAACACTTTCAGAGCTAAACACCTTTCCAGCCCCAGGAGCTTATCAGAGAAAACAACTGTCCAGTGTGACCTGAGACTGATACTTGTTAGTACCATGGGCCCATCTCCCAGTGTCCTCCATCCTAATATACACCCCATCCCAGTGGAGTCCAGACAAGCATCTTTTCTCATTTTTTTCAGGGAAAGATGACATGTTAACATTCCTTCTGGTCATTCTAGTACAATCACTTGCAGGTGTTATGACTGGGAAGAACAAACACCACAGGTTCACTTAGCTAGTATTAGGTCAGAGCACAACTAGTAGACTCACAGGTTCCTTCTTCTAATCATCCTTATTCAAAACAGCAAATGAGCTCTTCCTCTTGACTCATACTAGATCTAACTGGAGGCCCAGAAAAGATGAATAATTTGCCATGGCCTCAAGAGAAAAGTGAGTAAAGCCAGGTCTTCCCCACCTCCATAACCATGCCACACCAAATTGAGTCTCTTGCCAAAAGCCTCATCCTGACCCAGCATCCTGGTGAGGCTGTTCCCAGCATTGCCTCCCTCTTACATTTTGGTAGTTCAGCCACATAATTACCTGCTACAAAAGATGAGAAATACAGGGCTCATATCTGGAAATAATTTAGTGATGTTACCATTAGTAACTGCATCTTTTCCCACCCACTCCAAGACCAGGATACTTATCTTCAGAGAACCTCTTCCCCTAAATGGTGTCCCAAATGTTCTGAAAAACCTGGGAAAGCCTATTTAGGCACCTTTGTGACAGAGAGAAAGTTGCTCACTTGCAGAGGTCACATGACTAGGTAGAGGTAAGACAGGGATAAGAGTACATCCAAAGTAGTAAGAGGACAGTCCCACTGGCAAAACAATGCAAGTTTCAATGCCAGGCACAGTGTTATCTCAGGGATGATACCGGCAGGGACACCCCAGAAAACAAGCCCACAGGTTGATGAAGTAACTGGTACCGCTTCTCATATAACCCACTCGTATCACTCTGACAACCCAAACACATTCTAGACCTTATACTTCACTATAGAAGATATCAAATGCAAAATCTGAATTCCAACTCTTTTCCTGCTTGTTTTCCTAGTCTAATGAGGAAAGCAATAGCATGAAGGGGGCAACAAAAAAGGACAACAATGATCTTTTGAAGGTGCAAGCCAGGAACAGATCAGAAAATACTGGGACTAATAAGGTACAAGAATACATTTTTAACAAATTTCTTAAAGCTCATTTTGACATCTATTTGGAAAAACTAGCAATTTATTTAAGACTGTGACAATATTAGGGTTTCATAATCCTTGTGCCTATAGAAAAAGTAATGAAAAAAATTACTAAAAACTACAATGTAGTAACTCTCTAAGATTAAAACCTCAGATCATATCAAGGAAAACCAAGAAGCAAGTAAAATTCTTAAACATTTAGAAAAATTAAAGGTAACCACCTGATCCTGCTTTTTTCATTTTTTTGGCACAGGAACAGATATAGTCCAGGGCCTTAAACATGCTAAGAACAATCTCAGCTTCCTATGATTCTTGACTGTTCAATTTAAAACTTTAAACTGCATTAAGCAAAGATAAAACTTAAAACATTAATAAAAACCCTCAAACACAATGCAGATAAGAACTTTTAAAAATTTGTTTTTAGGTGTATTTCTTGTTTGTATGAATGAGCACCAAGTGCACACAAGTGCCCACAGCAGCCAAAAGAGGGCATCTGAACCCTTAGAACTGGAGTTACAGCAGTTGTGAGCTGCCTGATGTGGGTGCTGGAAACCAAACCCAGGTCCTCTACAAGACCACCAAGCCACTCCAGTCCTGGAAACAAGGATTTAAATATTCTTGCTGGCATATTGACACATACTTGTAACTATAGCACCCAGGAAGCTGAGTCAGAAGGATTGTTAGTCGGAGTCCACCCTTGGTTATACAAGACCCTGTCCCTGTACAACAGGAATGTCCTTGTAGACAACCTATTAAACGCAGCAGGCCACAAACAAAATGAAAATAAGAAAGCGATCTGTTAGGAAAAAGGGGATTGATGGCCTGGGGAAAGGGATTAAAAATGATGAGGAAGAATATGATCAAAGTACATTGTGTATATGCAGTGAAATTGTAAAAGAAAAATAAAAACAAGTCCCCAGCATATTGTTTCTTATTTGTGTATTTAACTAATGACTTTCAACTTCAGTCCGTACTAAACCAATATAATTATTAAGAGAAAAAAATCAGTAGGCTTTTTAGGGACAATGAAAACAGCTAACAGGTAGCAAAAGTTTTCTGTTAAGCTGTCAGAACTGAAAATGTTAATAATTTTAATAATTGTATCTACTAGATATGTAAGCTCACTATTAAAAATGGAAAAACTTCAGATACATAAGAGTAAAATAAATGTAGTCTTCAAACCCATCACTCAGAGAATGATAAATTAGAGGATCTGAGAGGTCAATATGAACCCCAGTGGTACAAGGTTAGATAGAGGCTGTCCTGGCTATGGTGAGGGTGTGGAGTTTATGGGTGAATTTAGCTGCTTAAAAATGGAAATATCTAAGAAGAAAAAGGCAAGCACTGATAGAGAAAAGCAGTCAGCATGGCAGATTAGTGTGAGAGACTGTCAGGGCTGTGGCCTTGAAGTAAGGATGATGACGGATGGTATGGATGCATTCTGGAAAAATGAATGTTAGCATCTGTTTAACACACCTGTACCATTTTGTCTCCCAGTCAATTGTCTGAGACTATGTGGCTGCATCCCACCTGTCAGACATGCACCCAACCATTCCTTGTATCCTAATTTCTGAATCCAAGTCCCAAGCTGACTAAGAGCTTCTGTGGTCTCACAATGACAGGGTCACAGGGTGAGCATTTCTCTAGAGCTGTTTTAGAAGTTCATGGCATATAATCAGTGAACAAGTATTTGGCAATTAGTAGAAACAAGAATACCTAAAATGTTGGGATATCGTAAGATGAGCCCAGGCAAGACTGAAACAAGAAACAAGAGACCTTACCCAGGCTGGGCACCCCAAGACAACCTGCTCTGGGTCACTCAATGTGAGCAACCACTTGCTTAAAAAAAGGTGAAATTATTTGAAGTTTGCCATGTGTCAGCATATCCCAGAAGCTGTATCAGCACAAATCAAATTGTGGATAATACAGAAGGCCCTTGTTTTCACTGCCTGAAGTCTCAAGGACAGTCTTGAAGATAGCTTGACATCTGTTACTCTTCCAGCCTGATATGTGAAGGGGGCTTCAATTTATCTCAGAGATTTATCTCTGTGGTGAGATACAATGAAGTAATAAACATAAATGCCTGGTAACAGGAAATATATATTAGCTATTCTCATGTTATACTTTGATGTTCACAAAATGACAGCCAGCTGAATGGTGAACAAGTCCCCAAAGCAACATTTTTAATGCTCTTTGGTTGGTTGGGTTTTGTGAACTATTACATAATTAATGGAATTTAGTGTTGACCTGGAAAAAAATAACAGAACTCCCTTTTTTTCTGAACTTTCATGCCAAGATTAGAACAATCATGTTTTATAGCCAAGAAATAAAGCTGTGAATTCTGCCAGGTGGTGGTGGCACACACCTTTGATCCCAGCACTTGGGAGGCAGAGGCAGGCAGATCTCTGTGAATTCAAGGCCAGCCTGGTCTACAGAGCTACTTCCAGGACAGCCAGAGATACACAAAGAAATCCTGTCTCGAAAAAACAAAAAACAAAAAACAAGAAAGAAAGTTGTAAATTCTATTAACATGAGATTAGTAACACCAGCTATGGATAAAGACTATCAAGCAAAAAAAGGAAACTCTAAAAACTGACAACTTACTCTGGTCCTACTGTTTTAAATAACTATATCCTTTAAGTATAGTTCTATTTCACTTTATGAAATTTAACTAAATCATTACAGTTGGCAACAAAAGCAGGAAACCGTTTACACGACCAGCATGGCTATTTTACTCTGATTAATGAAAATTACATAATAGTTTTGGCAAACTACAGAGTGCTCTTTTTACAGTCTTTGAAAAGTTACCATGGTACAGACAATTTTGGAAACTGAGAATTTCTACTACCTTGGCAGCAATCAATTATGTATTATTTTAGTTCAGTTTCAGAAATGGCTCTGTAAGGTTATGTTCATCTTCACTCATATCCATTAACAAAAGATAAAAGTATGTCTAGTATTTGATGGAGAAACTCAAGAAAGTGTTACTGTAAAGAAATGACTCTGAGGACTCAATGTCAAATCACAAATCCTTTCATTGGCCATTTTGTCTCCAAATCGTACACTAACAAAGGAAAAAATGAATAAACAAAACAACCCAAGTAGTGAATCAGGAGCCATCTTCAGGACCTGCTTGCATTACAAGGAAGTATAAGAGGAAGCAGAAAACAAAAGAAGACCCATACCAGTATCTCCCCTTTAAAGAATCAAAGAGGGCCAGGCGGTGGTGGCGCACGCCTTTAATCCCAGCACTCGTGAGGCAGAGCCAGATGGATCTCTGTGAGTTCAAGGCCAGCCTGGGCTACCAAGTGAGTTCCAGGAAAGGCGCAAAGCTACACAGAGAAACCCTGTCTCAAAAAAAAACCCAAAAAAAAAAAAAAAAAGAATCAAAGAGGAAGTATTCACAAACATCATTATAATGTTCAAAAGATAAAACCCTACACTTCCTAGAGCTGGAAAACAAACCCTATGACCACATACTTCCTTCCATAGACTTCCTTTCTCTGTTTCATTAAGTCTAAATTTTTAAGGTAACTAACAATTCAAAAAAATTTTCATTACATAGAAAAGTGACTTCTAAACTGTAATTCTCAAACGAATAAACTTGACATTATTGCTTTAAATAAACTTACTTTTTAGTAACTTTAGATTTACAAAATAGTTACAAAGATAGTACAGTTAGTTTCTGTATACATTTTACTCATTTTCCCGAAAGGTAATTATGATACACTTCTCAAAACTACAAAATTAAAGCTGATATAATACTATGAATTCAACTTTAAACTTTAGCTTTTACCAATTTTTCCCACTGGCATCTTTTTCTCAGTTTCTATGCACAGCCTAGAGTACCATATCACATCTAATAATTTTTCAAATGCTGTAAGTTTTGATATGGGCCTCACTTCTGTCTATTAACAATATACTAATTATAGTTATCATATAAAATTAAACCTAAATTTTCCTGAAGAATACAATTACTGAGCACTCGTGGAAAATTACAAGAAAATTCCTGTAAGCATGGTGTTTCTACTAATGTTCTATCTGAAAGAAAAGCAAACAAATCATTGGAGAAAGGTATGCCACACTGCCTATTTTGCCAAGAACCTATTAATACCAAATTACTTAATGTACCAAGAATATCTCTTCAAAAACATGCTGTCATTAACCTATCGTCTCAGGCTCTTATCCTTATGAGTTATATAGTACATTTTTAAATTAATTCTGTAATAGAATATAAAGTTAAATTATACTCATTCAGATAATCTACTTTTATCAAGTACATATAAAACTACTTTCATTTTCCACTTTTAATTACTGTGTGATATTTATAGTAAGAAAACAAAAGGACTAATTTAAGAAAAAAAATGATTGCTTGTTACTAATGCAATCTTTACTTGAAAGGAATAGAACATAACATTTAATGAATGTTTTAAGTAGAACAGAAAATGTTCCAGAAAAAAAGAAATGTCACAATGAATAAAACTGGCAAAGAAGGATGTTTCACATTCTTTCCCATGTGTGTAACACTGTGAGGATTACTAACAGTCACAAACAAGCAATTCACACTGAGGGCAGGGACTTTTCAGTGAGAATCAGTAACCAAGGGCTTGGTCTTGGTACTATTTGATTTTACTGAGACAGGATTCTGCTAAGTGTCTCAGACTGGTCTCAAACTCTCATTTCTCCTGTCTTAATCTCCCACTGCTGGGATTACATGTGCAACACACCACAGGCAGACTCTGAAAGCTTCTGAAAATACACATGCCTGATACAGTATTTGGATGTGTTGGTTTGCCTGAGATGGTCCTAACTTATGCCCACTGTTGGAGTGTCCCACCTAGTATAGCATTTATACTAAACTTTTTTTCCAATGAGTTTTTATATATTTGCATTAAAATAGCCAGGACTTATTTATACACTTTCAGAGTCTGCCATGACTCTATGTATGAGACTCAGGTCTCAATATGCAGAAGAGGGGACTAAATACCCAATGCCATGACCCTGCTTTATGACTATCTTGAAAAAGACACAAATGTAACAAAAGCAGAGAAGGTATTTTATACAATACCCAATAAAGTATAACTTCATCCAGATCAAGTAAGTTCTAAAAAAAACCTACTCAGCTTTTATTTAAACCATCCTATTTACACAGTCAAAGTGTGGTGATGCTACTTTGCTGGCTCCATAAATAGAAGAAATTCAAAGTTCAATGATGGAAGCTTTAAATCAGTGTCAGATATGTCAAATAGAAAAATCAGTTAATTACAATGATGGTTTGACTGTTTCATTTAATTCATGAAATCAAAGTAAAGCTTTCAGAAGTTCACTCGGAAAACATGACATACCCCATTTCCTATGCTTGCTTACTAACATTCAGTTAAAAACAGTTCCAACAACAAAGATAAAACTACAGTCAGTTTTCACCAGTCATAAGGAGTCAAGCTTTAGAAAACTACCATGAACCCTGAATTAGTGATTCACTACTGATTTTGGATCATGACCTCTTTGGGGGGTCAACTATCAGATATCCCACATACCTGATATTTACATTACAATTCATAACAGTAGCAAAACTACAGTTATGAGGTAGCAATAAGATAATTTTATGGTTGGGGATCACCATACATGAGGAACTGTATTAGGAAGGTTGAGAACTACTGTTTTAGAGGATAGAGGGTTACGTTCTTGGGAGGCTATGTCACCTTTTCAACAGCTGATCAAACTTAGCATTGTTGTTTGTGCATTTCTATCTCTATATGCCTTATTTAAAATAATCAACAAAACTATAACTTAAATCTGAATGAAGCCTACCTAGTACGTGTGGTTTTCTGTTAAGGCACAGCTCAGCCTTCTTCCACTTAGGAACACTATACAACACTTAGTACTGTATCTGACAGTCATTTTAAACAGCAAAATCACTAACATGCCTCAAAACACAGAAACATAACACTGAGTAAACCATGAAAGAGCAGTAGTTCACAGTACAAGCCTAAGGAAGGCAGAAGGTACGTGTTCCATTGGAAGTGCACAGAGCAAGCAATTCAAAATCCAAACTCCATGCTTTCAAAAGGACTTCAAAGTTCTGAATACATTTTAATAATACAAAAGTTAACAAAGTAAAATCTGTAAATAATAAAAATCAACTGTCTTCATTTTCATGGTAATAGCAAAATAAACACTAGGGGGGCATGGCATCAAAATAAAAACAATGTTCTGACTAAATTAAAACAATTACAGAGCAGAAGCAAACATGGGCTTGGTTCACAAACAGCTCATAATTCTGTTCATATAAACTGCAATATACCACCACCAGTCAAAATGGGAGCAAACTGTATGTTACAACTGCCTCCACATGAGTGTGTGAACTCAATCAAAACTTACAGACACAGATAATGATCCTGAAATAGTTTTAATGTTGAGTAAAATGAAACTACTCACTTCATCAAAGAAGAACTTGCTTTCATTTCACTAAAATTGAGGGGGGGCATGTGTATATGTGCTGTGTAATAATCCTCTTGCACAGTGTAAAGATCTGTCACCCGAATTGATTTAATAAAACACTGATTGGCAGTAGCTGGACAGAAAGTATAGGTGGGATGATCAAACTAAGGATGATGGGAAGGAGAAAGGTAGAGACAGGAGTCACCAGCCAGACACAGAATGTGCCATGCTAATAAAGGTACTGCCACATGGCAGATCATAAATAGAAATATGGGTTAATTTAAATGTAAGAGTTAGCTAGTAACAAGCCTGAGCTATTGTCCTAGCATTTATAAGTAATACAAGCCTCTATGTGGTAATTTGGGAAGCAGCTGTCAGGTATTTGACACCCAACTGCATATGGTGTCCAAATGTTCAGCAAGAATTTCCACATAAAGCCTGAAAAAGCTTTAAAAAGGATTCTAAACACACAAAAACCGAGTCAAGCTTGGTTTCTTGGTAACTGTATTTCCTTGGGTAGACTATGTTTGCTGGTGGCAAGCAGAGGCATGGCTCCTTTAAAAGACGGCTTCCTGACTCAATGCTAGCAGCAAAAGTAGGTGGCTCTTTTAAGAGGTCTTGTTAACAAACACTTAAATGGTATTTATGAGCTGCCAGTAGCAGCATGGACATCATGCCTCCATAACGAGACTAGATTCTCAGGGAACTGAGGGGGAGGAGCCAGCACCAGCATGCCATGATCTAAGTTATGCAGCAGTTTTCTTGCTCATACAGACAAAAAAGGTTACAGATGCACAATGAGGACACAGTCAGACAGAAAGATCCTCTAAACGGGTTACAGTGTGTTTAAAAATACATGTAGGCTTGGGAGAGAAAAGAAAAAGGGTAGAAAAGTCCTTAAGAAAGAAATAGAGTAATAAAAATATAATAAGCCATGTAAAGATGGAAAATACACAGAGAATCTGGATATTGTATTTTATTGTATTGTCTTTAAATTTTTTGATGGCTAATGGAACAAATTATCACTGCTGAGAGACATTTGTTTAGAAAGCTTATAGATTAAACCAATCTATATGTTTTAAAAATATCTTGACTTCAAAATTTAAGTCAAAAGATATGTTACTTTGGGAAAGAGGTTCTGCTTTTATTTCCACAGGAAATGAGAGACTGTGGATTCATTCTACATTAAGAAATATCAGATTTGATGGAGGAAGACCCCCCCCCCCGAAAAGTCTCTGATAGGAATGAATGACCCAGATGACCCAACGTTTCAGAGCGCCTCTGTTGCAGTTTCCTCTGAGTTCTACATCAAAAAAAGCTTCAGGGCTGCTGGCTGAGATGACACAGCCTCACAGACTACTCCAGCCAAGACTTAACCATTATCCTAAATTTTCTCAGGGTCCCTCAAAGATTACCAGTGTGTCCAATCAGCAGGAAGTAGTCTAGAGAACTATGCCCACATTCCCCAAAATAAATTATGAATGCCTGTCATCATTTAGGGGAGTTGGTTACAAGTTGTTATTGGTAATGGTCAGGAAAAAAGCTGAACAAAGGAGATTAGATTCAGAGATCTCATTCTAAAAAGAAAAAGAGGGGATAAAGAAATAGGATTAAAAGATAGATTATTGAATCTACTTTATTTAAAAAAAACAGCTATTAATATCAGGATGTTTTACATTGGTATGGATTTTAGTTTATTGATACAAATTTAAAGTGATTTCTGTTACACTGTATGTATGTTTTAAAAATGTAAGATATAGCCAGGCTGCAGTGGCACAAGCCTTTAATACCAGCACTCAGGAGGGAGAGCCAGGCAGATCTCTGAGTTCGAGGCCAGCCTGGTCTACAGAGCGAGATCCAGAATAGGCACCAAAACTACACAGAGAAACCCTGTCTTAAAAAACCCAAAAAAGAAAAAAGAAAAAGAAAAAATGTAATATATAATTAAGGAATACAGATTAATAGTCATCTATAATAGCAAACTTACAGTCATATCAGTTAAGTTTCCAAGGTCATACAGAGATATATTTCAGATAGACAGGCAATCTTCAAACATTTCAAAGACCTACAGAATATGGCATTTTAAATGTTTTAAGAACACAGACTTTTCTCAACAGTGAGACACATCTACTCCTAGCAGCACTAATTACTTCAAAGAGGATGATGGGCATCGAAGAAATTCTGTATGGAGTTTGTTTTCTTTATGGTGAAAGCTAGCCATGTGGGCAAAGAAACTGCCCTGACCTCAATTGCTGACAGTTATTTTCCAAACTGGAACAGCAGGATGCAAAAGAAAGTGACTACCAAACTTTGCCAAGACAAGATAGGACAGTCCTTCAAAATTCTCTGCTTCACAGGCAAGTCTGTCAGAAATGCTAGGCCTGTAGGCCAGAATTGGATGCCCCAACATTACAAAGGAACTTTGGGTGACTGTCCAGACAGCCTGATGTCCCTGTCATTATGTAATATTTCACCCTTCTGGGGTCTTTGATGGAGTCGAAAACTAAATAGTTATAATTATAGTTTTCCTTAGTTATAATAGAAAGTAAATTAGATACAAAACTTTAGACTCACCAAGATAATTATTTTTTCTAATTCTGCCAAATGCAAATGTTACTGTAATTCTTAATAACTTTTTGTTGTATATAATCTTACTATGTAAAACTTTCCTTTTTAATTAGACAAAAGGGGGAAATGCTATGGAATAATCCTCCTGTACACAGTAAAGATTTGTCACTCAAATAGGTTTAATAAAACACTGATTGGACCCTGCCTGGACTGAGTCTACCAGGTTGATCTCAGTCCTCGGGGGAGGCTTTGCCCTGGAGGAGGTGGGAATGGGGGTTGGGTTGGGGGGAAGGGGGGGCGGGAGGGGGGAGAACAAGGGAATCCATGGCTGATATG
>CABHPH010145290.1:0-14990 GCA_902168325.1 Peromyscus nudipes | reverse complement strand
AAATAAAATAAAATAAAATAAAAAAACACTGATTGGCCAGTAGTTAGACAGGAAGTATAGGCAGGGTGACCAAACTAAGGATGATGGGAAGGAGAAAGGCAGAGTCAGGAGTCGCCAGCCAGACACAGAGGGAGCAGGAGATGAACATGCCATGCTAATAAAGGTACTGAAACATGGCAGAGCATAAATAGAAATAGGGTTAATTTGAACATAAGAGTTAGCTAGTAACAATCCTGAGCTATCAGCTGAGCATTTATAAGCAATATAAGGTTCTGTGTGGTAATTTGGGAAGTGGCTGCTGGGTATTTGAGAACAGGTGGTTGGGACAGGAAACATCCCTTTACATATATGTAAGTATGCGAGCCTACAAATGTTTCTTTCAGACAATTTTTTTCACTGAACCTGAATCTCTCCATTTTGGTTAGGCTGGCTGTTAGGTGAGCTCTCAGAATCCTCAGGAGATCTCAGGATCTCCTCCCTGCAACTCTAAGACTACAGGTACGTGAGACCATGTCCAGCTTTTTATGGAAGTATTGGGGATTTGAACTTAGATCCTTGCCCTTGTACAGCAAATGATCTTATCTACTGGGCCATTTCCCAAGCCTTCTTCGAATCTTTAAAAGTTATTTTGCAAAACCATCAAAAGCAATGACAATTTCCAATAACCACATAATCTAAATCTTGGTTTCATTTTGGAAATTAAGTCAGCTGGAAACACAGGCTAATGTTTGTCTCTCTCAAATTCTTTTGCTGAAGTGCTAATTCCCATTGCGATGGCCTTTGCAGGCAGGTCTTTTGGGAAGGGCATGGAATTATATTAGGTCACTTATATAAGTGAGTACATATTCAGATTCATTTCTCTCTCTCCCCACCCCTTTCTTTCTCCTTCTCTCCTAAGATCAAACCTCTGCACTCAGGAAAAAAGAAGCCTTCCTCAGACCAACAATCTGTCAGCACCTTGATCCCACATCCAGCAGTAGGGTGATACAGGTTGTCTGTCTTTTTGCTAGTCAAGATGCAGCTTTTAGAGATAATCTACTTTTTTATTTAAATAACTTTTTATTATGGAGGAGGATAAAAATGAACCTAAGAATGTTCCCAGAAGAGCAGCATGGAAATTTAGTAACATTTTCAAGTCATATCTCTTCTAAAAGAGATACAACTTATGTGACAAGTTTGTTTTGTACAAATTTTGTTGAATAAAAATACTCCACCGAATAAAAAGAACAATACCTATGAAAGTATATGGCCTGGAATATTTACATATTTGAGTGTTTTAAAAATCTAAGTTTATTATAACATCAGTTACTTAGAATTAGCTTTGAATTTACCAGGCACCTCAGCACATAAATAATCTGAAATTATGTTTTAAATATTTAAAATTCTGATTTACAGGGAAAAAATTGAAAAAAAATCACCAATTTCAAATTTAGTAACCATAAAATGCAATTTGGAAACACTCATGTTTTATGGAATAATAAAAAAAATACAACCACATTTTTAAATGCTTTATTTTAATATATAAATATTCACATTTAAGGTGAAGAAACTAACGATATGAGCATAGTGATACATACCACAGGCCCAGCACTTGTGAGTCTGAGGTAAGAAGGTAACAACTTTGAAGCCAGCCTGAGCTGCACACTGAGACTATCTCAAAGAGGAATACAAACAGAATAATACATGCTAAGTTTTACTGATAAAGGCACTTGCAGTTTTCTGACTGTCAGGAAATTCAACAAAATAGTTTTTATTTGGCTTTAATGAACACATATATTAGTACTTATAGAATAAACTTGTTTTTAAGATAAGGTCTTTTTAAAACTTTATTACAAAAGAAAATCTTGGAAATAAGTAAAAACATCACACACCAAAATAACCAGACTCAAAGAACAAATAACTTAATATATAGTTAGAATTGGCATTCAAAATGGAGACAGGATTGTTATACAGGTTCATCAATATTTTTTTACTAAAAAACATTTTTTAGTGAATAAAATATCATAATTTTATAATATATAATTCTATTTAGTTATAATTTGTAATACTATAACTTACAATTAATTGTTCTTTATTCACTATACAATCTCAATTTGCACAATAAATTAAGTGGTTAACCGAGATACAAAAGTTAACCTTACATATCAATTTATCTGGGATTTGATGCTCAGATGCTGCAAAAGGGTCTCCTATGGACATGATTTATATTTACCATTAGTTAACTTTAAATTATACAGATCACCCTCCATAGTATCTATCTAACCAGGTCAAGGTCTTATTACAAAAGACTGGTATTTCTTGAAGAAACTCTTTCTTAAGACTGTAACATATACACCCTGCCTCGGTTTCTAGCCATTCAGCTCATCTTACAATCATGTGAGCTGCTCATACTCGCTCCTGTGTACTCTCTTCCCATCTATCTGTTCATCTCTTTGCTAGTTCTCCCAGCTCACACACTAGGGAATCCAGTTCATTATCCTAACATCAGTACAACAAAGGGAGAAAAAGGTCAAGAGTTTATCCCACCTCTGTGAACTATAGCACTGGATAAGCAAACAGCAGATAAGGGCAAGTGTCTATAAAATATCCCAACTATTAAATGAGAAAGTAAAAGAATTGAAGAATCAGAATAGGTCTGTTTTTCAAATGAATGAATGTATATGGCAAGCACAAATGTCAGCTAAGATCACAAGATGCCAGAGCAGAAGCCTCCATGCCATTTAGTTACTTGTCAGGAATTCTCAGGCCCTCCCTGCCTCAAACTTGATATATCAGAATGTGGGCATGGGATTCTGTAATCTGTGATGTAATAAGACCACCAAGTGACTCAGCTCTGCTATGCTTTGCTAGCTTCTACACACAGTGTTGCTAATAGGAAGAGCCTCAAGCTCAGTTCCCTTGCACAGATACCGATTTGACCTCTAGAGGTCAAGAAAACACGCCAGTCTATACCACAAATATGGAAACACTGAAGCTCAGAATGGATCAAGGGTCAAAGCCAAACTTTCCAGGTTCTTCAAATTGCATGGAACAGCAATCTAACATTAGGAATCTGTGAACTAATAGGCTGACAAATGAGACAAATTTACCAATTTCTTTTAAATGGGCAAAACCAGGAGTCTGGATTCTGTAATGAGAAGTGCCACAGAATTCTCCAATAAACAATTTAACTGGGAAAACGTATTCAAAGTCTCTGAACATTTTTCTAAGGACATATAAGAGATGAATAAACACTCATTTAAGAAAATCCACAAAGTCTCAGCAAGATCTACTTGGTGACATCTGAATTAAGTAAGCTCCCTCCTTGCTTCTATACTTCAGCAGTGACCTACTGAATAACTCCAGAAACTCCAGGCAGGCTCAGTCCTTGTTCTGTCTGCACTGTGACTGCACGCAGCTGTACCCTGGGAAGGCAGAAGGCTGGTGCTCTCTCCCCAGTCCTTTGCTGCAGACTCTACTCTGGACAGGCATGGCTGAGAAGACAAGAGCTCCCTTTCCCTGGGGACAAAGCGGCACACTAGGTGCAGCAGATAGTCATCTTGATTCCACACCCAGAGGGACAAGTCAAGAATGCATTTGCTTGCCAGGTGGTAGTGGCGCACGCCTTTAATCCCAGCACTCGGAAGGCAGAGCCAGGCGGATCTTTGTGAATTCGAGGCCAGCCTGGGCTACCGAGTGAGTTCCAGGAAAGGAACAAAGCTATACAGAGAGACCCTGTCTCGAAAAACCAAAAAAAAAAAAAAAAAAAAAGCATTTGCTCTCAACAGCCCTGAGAAAGCAGAGAAACCAAAGTCACTCTAGGAGAAGTGAGGCAGCATTTTGTCCCAGTTCTTACACAATGGTGCAAGCAAGGTTCTTCCCAGAAAGGGAGGCAAACTGGAGCAGCAGGCCTCGAGGACAAAGAGCTCAAATACACTGATGGAATGCTAAGCAGTTACACCACCCAACAAAAATTCAAAGTCACAAAAAATAAGTGCCATGAAAAGTAACTATGTGCGTGATTAGAACTGATTCTCAAATTGCATGTCTCTTACACAACAAAGAGTAATTCAAGAAAACAATAGGTCTGAGTTGTGCTGATGAGCTACCAGCCTTCGATGCTGTGTACTTGCTGTCAAGTGTGGGCAATGTTCTACTATCAGCTCACATCCATAGAGGTGATCAGAGCAAAGTACCGAAAAACTAATACAACTATCTATAGTTACACGTTCTGCTTTCTTCTCCCAGTTCCTTCAAGGGTAAATTATATAAGATACAAATTATAATTATATCAAGTTTCTTAGATAAAGTGATTTAATAGATACAATAACAGCACATAATACAGAAGGTAAAATGGAGTTACATACGGAAGGAGGAAATTCTATTTTGCTTAAATTTAGTACAAATCAAACAAAGATTCTTCAAGATACACAGTAAATCACTAGTCCTCTGTATCTACTGATTCTCTATCTTCATTTCCAACCAACTTAGGATTGGAAATATTGAAAAAGACTGTAGCTATGATAAGCACGTACAGACTATTTTTCTTCGTTATAATTCCCCAAACAAGACAACACAGTAGAATAGCTATTTATGCAACGCTTACATGGTATACAGCCTAGAAATGATTAAGTACACAGAGTGATGTACATATATAATATATATTTTCTATAACATTTTCTATAACAAACTGGAGCATCATGGACTTTGTTATCTCCAGAGGGTCCCGGAACAAATCCCCAATGGAATTAACCAAAGATAGAACAAGAAAAACCATTGCAAAAAAATCCCCAAGATATCAATTAAAATATCATGGGAATCAAAATGCCACATTAAAAGATACTAATTTCAAAAGAAAATATGAGCCCTAAAGAAAACAAACATGAACCCTCAGTGCACATAAAACACTTTCCACAGCAGATCCTGTGCTGGGTCCAAAACAATCCTCACTAACTTAAAGAGATTAAAATCATGCAAGGGTATGAATCCAATAGATTGCAAATGAAAATTATTATAAGAAAAAAATTTTAGGAATAAATATGCAAATATTTTACAAATGAAAATAAAAGAACAGATTTCTGAATAACCAATGGGTTAAAAAGAAATCATAAAACGGGCTGGAGAGATAGCTCAGAGGTTAAGAGCACTGACTGCTCTTCCAGAGGTCCTGAGTTCAATTCCCAGCAACCACATGGTGGCTCACAACCATCTATAATGAAATCTGGTGCCCTCTTCTGACCTACAGTCATATATGCTGTATACTAAATAAATAAAAAATCTTTAAAAAAAAAAGAAATCATAAAGAATATTAGAAAATACCTTGAATGTGCAACATCCCCAAACAAACACTTACGAGACACTACTAGAGAAAGTAGTGCATAGAAGATAATTATAGCTATAATAAAAACCCATCTTTTAAAAAAGAAGCTCCCATGGCCGGGCGTTGGTGGTGCACGCCTTTAATCCCAGCACTCGGGAGGCAGAGGCAGGCGGATCTCTGTGAGTTCGAGGCCAGCCTGGGCTACCAAGTGAGCTCCAGGAAAGGTGCAAAGCTACACAGAGAAACCCTGTCTCGAAAAAACCAAAAAAAAAAAAAAGAAAAGAAAAAAAAAAAAGAAGCTCCCAGCTGGGTGGTGGTGGTGCATGCCTTTAATTCTAGCACTTAAGAGGCAGAGGCAGGCAGATCTCAATGAGTTTGAGGCCAGCCTGGTTTACAAAGTGAGTTCCAGAATAGCCAGGGCTACACAAAGAAACCCTGTCTCGAAAAAAAATAAAATAAAATAAAAAAGAAGCTACCAAGTCAATAACCTCATCTTCTATTAAAGAAGAATCTCGAAAGAGTAAGTTAGCCCTCAACAGACAAAGGAAGGAAATAACAAAATGTAAAGTATAAGCAAACGAAAGAGAGAGAGACTACAAAGAGGAAAGTCAACAACAAAAATTGTCAAAGGATTAGCATTCTGGTGATTGGTGATCACAGATTAGGGCAGACAGGAAGATGTCTGAGAAATAAATGACAAAGAGGGGCTGAAGAGACAGCTCAGCTATAAAAAGCATGTACTGCTAGCAGAGGACCTTAGTTTGGTTCCAGCATCCATTATCGGGCACCTCACAACCACCTCTAACTCCAGCTTCAGGAGGCTCTGACATCTCTAGGCACCTACACTAACATGCACATACTCACACACATACACACAATTAAAACTAAAACCTTTTTTAAAAGAAAGAACAGATAGATGAAGAGAAGAGGGTTCTCAAGAGGTCAAAAGAAATGAAGAACTCATGGGGAAAATTTGTCCTTCAAAGTATCAGAACAATAGACTCCTAAATCCTGAACATCCGGGGACAGGTGAGGAACCATGAATCTTTACTAGTTTAAGCCAAACAAAGAACGTTATACTCCCTGCCACTCAAAAAGGAAAATAAGACAAGTCTGGCCAGTGAGGCAGGCCTTCCAGAAGTCTTGGAAAGTTCCTTCTCCACTTTAGAGAAAAGAGATACCTTCTTTTCCTATACTCTTGAGGGCTTTGATACAAAGATAAAATACCTACAGCTAAAACTGTAGACCAGGTAGGGTCTAAGGACAAAAGGTTACTCATTCAAAGTTGTGGAAAAGAGAGCCAGTCTAACACAGCTATAAACCAGATATGACAGATAATCAAATATGCTTGCTCTATTTTCATTCTTTTGCTGTGACAAATACTCTGATAAAGGTAACTTAGGGGAAGGAAGAAGGGCTTATGTGATTTACAATTCCAGGTTATGATCCATTATTTAGGGGAAATCAAGGCAGAAAATCAAGCAATAATCACCTCACACCCAGAGTCGAGAGTAAAGAGAGAATAAGCATATTCTTACTTGCTTGCTGTTTATGCTCAGCTAGCTTCCTAATTCTTATACAGTTCAGAACCTAGCATAGGGAATGGTGCTGCCTAGGCAGGTGGGTACATTAACAATCAACACCCACCCCCTAACACACACACACACACACACACACACGCACGCACGCACGCACGCACGCACGCACGCACGCACGCACGCACGCACACACATGCACACACTTGCTTATAGGCAAATCTGATCTACATAATTCCTCATAGGTTGTAGGAAGTTGACATTTAAAATTTACCACCACAATCTACAACTTGACACACAAACATCACTTTTAAACCATAACCTTACATTCCTGGTCTCCAAGGTCTCATTTATCTCATAATGGAAAATATAGCACAATGTTAAAAGTCCCCAAAGTCTTTAAAAATCCTAATACTTTAAAAGTCCAAAACCTTTAACAGTGAGCTCCTATAAAATAAAATCACATACATAAACATTCTTATTCCAAAAGGAAAAAAAATCATTGAGACAGAGTTTCATATAGACCAGGCTGGCCTCAAATTCTCTTTGTAGCTGAGGATAATCTTGGCCTTCTGGTTCTCTTGTCTCTCCCTTCTGAATGCTGGGATTATAAACCATACCACCATGCCCGTTTATGCCACGCTGGGGATCATGCTAGACAAGCCCTCTACCAACTCAGCTGTATCTCAGCCTCCAAATCAAGAATTTCTGATGCAGACAGTATCTGCTGCTACAGCAAGCTATTGAACTCAGTCACTCTTTTTAAAAGCTCATATTTTAGACTTTTATTGTTTACTTTCTGCATTCCACTGACTTTAACAGTGAAGCCATACCAATATTTTACTACTTATAACAATTTCCATGTTGGTTTCATTTTTAAGATTCATGACATACAACATAGTTTACTGATGGGATCTTTTACTCTGAAGAACATTTTGAAAGCCATATAATTTATTAAAACACTTCTGTATTTTCTAAATCTGCTCAAGGAAAATAAATTTCAATGGCATCTGTGAAATAACATCCCTGATTCATATCAAATCAGAAAAATCAACACCATGGCCACATAAGCACCAGAAAAAGCATGTTTAACAAAAATAAAAACCCTAGAAAGTTCACTTGTGCAAGCAGTCTCAGCATAGTCAAAGCTGGCTAATTTGTAAGACAGCTTTTAAGGTCTGAAGCTAATATTTCTATAGAAATATTAACCCTGAGTAACCCAACAGGAGCCAGTCCAAACATCTTTTGACACTGAGCTGAAGATTACCATTTGAGCTACAACCAAGAGAGGAGACTATTGTTTCCTTTGGAAACTACAATCCATCTCCCCCACCACTAGCACCAAGTCCCAGGGGACAGCACCTACCTAGCCATGGACTTTGTTCACTTCTTTTATCTCTCACTCCCTAGCTCAGCAGGTCAGCCACACTGAACTTCTCCCTGTGGGGTCTTCCCACTAAGACACTCAAGTCAGAACTGTTCCCTTCCTGCTTTTGTGAGTGAGCTCCACTCTGCTCTCTCATCTCAGCCAAAGCCTCCTCAGGAATGCTATCCAGGGCTCCACACTGAGCTGCCTACTACTGCTACAGGTCTTCTCCCTCATACTTACAGGTGAACATTTCTGTCAATCTCCCCCTTGAGCTCCACTATGTGAAGGATTCATTTAACCCAAAACTTGTAACAATGTTTGGCATTAAAGATGCTTAATATATTTATTTATATGAAAGGATTTTCATGAGAAAAACTATTTTAATGCTTCTTAAATATAGTCTGTTGAATTTTTGTCTTGATCTATGATAACTAAAGAAGGAGGTGATTTTCAAAAGATTTATCCACTCTTGAATTTATCCTTGTAAGGGTTTGGTCTTTAATTACGTCATCAGCCTTCACCAGTGTCCCAGCCTAAAAAGCAGGTGGGCGCTCTGTTCTTTCTCTTTCTTTTCGCTCCTCTCCTCCTGTCGGGCTCCCTCTCTCTCCCTCCCCGCTCTGTCTCTCTGTTTCTCTCTTTCTCTCTCTCCTTCTCTCTCTGTCTCTCTCTTTCTCTCTCTACCTCTCTCCCCCCCCAATAAAGCTCTAAAAAGGTTAACCATGGTTATGATTCTTTTAATCAGCACGCTCCTCCGCCGGCATGGCAGCCGAGGGCGGCGACCAGCCAAGGGGGGGCAGCGCCGTAGCATAACCAACATCGTATCGTAAAAAATACCAACAATCCTTAGAAATTATTCTTGGGGTGAAGACTTTGAATCCCTTCCCCATTGCTGGTTTATAGTCACTCAAGTGAGCATTCAAACTCTAGCAAACAAAAGCATATTTTCTAATACTAAACTGATCCTTCTTACAAGTAGTTCCATTAATTCCCATGATATTTACTACAAGGAACAAAATGCCAACCCCCAGATGTGTATCTCTAGGTATGATTTTTTTTTTCCTCTTGGGCTTAATAACCACATTTCCAGCTGTCAACAGTTTTATCTGGGTATCATTCATCCATGTTAAGTCATGAATCAGGACCTCAATCATTTTCAATGTTAAATGATATTCAACTGCATATATATAACATTCTGTTCATCCAACTAGTCATTCATTGGTAAACAAATTTGGGTGGGCTATACTGATAGCTACTAGTAATAACATCACTATGACTTTTTAAGTACAAGTTTTATGTGGCTGTATGGTTTTATTTATCACAAGTAGCTACATAGGAACAGAATTGCTAGGAAACCACTTGCTACTCCAGTACAACAAACAACTTGAGTACAGACTGGAACCCATATTAAAAACCAAATCTGTAATCCCAGCACCCCTACTTCACAGTGAGAAGTGGAGACAGGAGAATGCCCTGGAAGCTTGGGGGTCAAATAGCTTGCAGTATGCATCATAGCAGCAGAAATCAGAAGACAGAGACCCTGCCTCAAGACAGGTAGAAGGTAAGACTTGATTCTGGAAAGTTGTCCTCTGACCTAGATACACAAGCACACATAAAAAGAAAATATTTACACTTTTCTCTTTAGTCTGAAAAGCCTAATGATTTAGAACATAAATCATGGCCAGGCTTTATTTAATGCTGTATAAATATGTTACAATAGCTCCATTAAATATAAAAACAAAACCAGAAAATTCCAACTCTGGGAAGTTAAAGTATTTCATACTAATACTATTTTCAAAACTATACCTGGTTTCTTTTACTGTAAAATATGCAAAATACTTAATTAGGATCAATAAAGAATGTACTGGGGACAGATGGAGCCCATGTTCTGTATTTAGAACTACATAAATTTTTATTTAGAAAGGGCAGTGAGTCACAATACTGTTGGGAAGGTACACCACCTTGTGCTCTGAGTACCCTCTGTACAGCAATATAGAACTGGAGGGTACACTGCCCTTTTTGGCAAGCTTCATGCCTCAGGATTAAAAAGGTATAAGCTAGGCTGGGAGAGTATGGCCTGAGGTGACCCAGGGATGTCCAGATGCAAGAAAAGGCAGTGTTTCAGTTCAATGTAGGGCTCTTTCGCACTGTGAATTTGGGCACTTGGGGGTCTTTGGGAGCAAAGATCTGAGTTGCTTCAAGACTCAGAGGGCAACCCAACACTGAGCTACAAAGGAAGTTTTCCGAAAACTAAAAAACATTAAAGGTCATAAAAGAGATCTGGAGGAAGTTGTAGCCAGGAAGATCATATATACCAGATCTAAAAGACAAGGTGAAAAAAAAGTAGGAGGCAGGGGAATGAATAATGAAGCAGGGAAGGAGCAGAGTGAAAACAGGAAAGGGTGTGGTAAAGTCAATAGCCAAAGAAGAATGCCTATTGTGGAGTGGGTGTGTCTGCTTAAAGGAGCAGTGGCAGCTTAGGCTTCTTCACCCAGAAGCACTCAACTGCATGAGTCAGAACTCTAGTGGCCTCCTTTGAAGGCCACTGTCTCTGGTCTTTCTAGCTTTCTCGGTTCCTTAATCCCTATTGCCAATCATTTCTGCAAAAAGCACCCTCAGAAAAGTATGACAGATCTCATCCCACTTCTGACTCAAACCTTCCAATGGTTTCCCCAAGGCACAGTAAAACCCTAAATCCTTTCAGTGGCTCTAACTGATTACCACTGTCCTCTGCACACACTCCCCAAGGCCAGGGCTGCTTCAAGGCTTCACAGGGATCAGTGCTGTCTCCTGACCTTGGGATGTCCATGTACTGTTATGCCTCTGGATACTGTCCAGGGTCTGCTCAGAAGTCATTTCTTCTAAGAGCCTTTTTCTAATTATAGTATTTAAAATCAGCATCTTTATCACTCTATCCCTCCCCTTCTTTATATATGTACATGCATAGACGTATACTGGAAAAATATCACACACACACACACACACACAATTTACCATAGAACTAAGGTCTATCAAGACTGAGACTGTTTCCATCCCTGCTTTGACTTAGGTAGGTAGCAACAGTATCTCCAACAGTATGTGGGAGATAAATGCTTAACAAATATTTACTGGATGAACGAAAGAACAAACAAATTTAAGGTCCCACTTTTTTTTCTCTACTTCCCTGTCTATTCTCTCCTCATGTATTAACTATATTCCCAGCTTCATGCCTTGTCCAACATAACCTAGGAACTGACCATCCAGCTTTGCCCACTCCTTGGTATTAAATTCTCAACTTTGTTTGGCTTGTACCTCTACTACACACCTAAGCATCTACCTAAGGATCTCCAGCACTTGCACACCCAATCTGAAAATCAATGTTATAGAAAGTCCCAAGGAGAAGGAGTGGGATCCTACAAATGCACAGCTCCCCACCTGGGTAAGTCCTTCTCACTGCTGTTCAGTGATTTTTCCTTGGGTTTCAATCAGGTCCTTCTCTTCCCACAGAATCAATTCCAAACTTCCACTAGTTTTTTTCAAATTTCCACTTAGCAGTTTACATCACTCTATAGAAACAAAGGAAATGTTTATTAGGTCAGACTCCCTCCATTTCCTCCTTCCTCAAACAACAACCATATAAGAATTCTTACCGCCTTCCTGGTAGCACCAAGGAAGCAATGCAGCACCTGTCACTGACCTTCAACCAGTGGAACTCAAGCCACTTGCCTTTTTAGAAACCTGATGTCATTTATCCACTTATGGCTCTCTATCTTCTTTCTTTCTTCTAACCCTCCAATGACTAATGCTTGATGCACAAACACAAGGATTTAAATTAGATCAAATAGAAACTGCACCACATCCACCAAAAAAGCCAGACATGGTGGGGCTTGCCTAATTCTCAGAGCTGAGGAGACAGAAACAGGTGGATCCTTGCGACTCTTTGGCCTGCCAGCCTAACAGGGGCAGCCAGCGCCAGGTCAATTAGAGATTAGAAACCCTATATGGAAAAAAAAACAAGGTAGGAGCCAGAGAGATGGTTCCTCAGGCAAAGACACTTGCCACAAAGTTTACCAAACTTTGGTTCAACCCCCTAGGATTCATATGGTGGCAGGGGAGAATCAAATGCAAGCTGTCCTGTTCTGTAGAAAAGGAGGCAGGAGAGAAAGAAGAAAGAGAGGGGGATGCAAAAGAAAACCAAGGTGGATAGTGCCTAAGAACAATATCCAAGGTTGTCCTCTGGCTGTGCACATGTACCCAGACAGACACAGATGTACATACACAAAGAAGTTACATCAAAACCTTATTTTTTCTTCTCTAATTTCTAAATGAATGCCCTGTAAGTTTATTTTAACATCAACACAGGAAAAAAAGCTCTAACTAAAATATATTAGTATGAGAGATCAATTAAGAAAAAAAAATGTTTTATAGTAGCTCCAGTAGTCATAAATAGGTTTTCATTTCATTCTGAAGAAACATTCTAAATATTAAATAACTGAAATAATGTAAATAGTGCTATAATAATCATGATAAAAGGAATCAGATATTAAAATGACCATGCCATGCAAAAATTATGCAATAAAGTCATTAAACTTTTAAGCCATTTCTGAAAGTAGTCAATTCTAACTGCATCTCTAACAACAGCAAAACCAACAAGCTTTTAGATCTGTATGTAACTGAGCATCTATGAAGACTGATTCTGGTGGGTATAAGATACAACACACTCCCTCAAGAAAGGAAGTAGACAAGAAATAATGCAAAAATATGCTAACATAAATGTCAATAAAGAGTACATAATCTTCAAGAAAGGAAGATTGTTCTTTGGCTGGGAACAGGTAATCACAAAACTGGTTTTCAACCTGCCACAATCAATCAACCTTTAAAGTCTATTCAACATTTCTATTCTACATTCTCAGTTGAGAATTTCAGCCAGTTAGCAACTACCTTGCTTTGGGAACCTCCTCAAAGGCAGTCAATCTCCAAATTCCAAGTTTAAAGTCAGCCAGTCCTTCAGTTATGTCACCTTTGAAAATAAGGCAATTTTTAAAATGTCATGCTTCCTTAAAAAGTCAGGAGGACTGTGTTCTCCCTTGCTTAAATAACAAGCAATCCCAGCTTTGCATTAGCTCTATTTGTGTAGCGATCTCTTCATGTCACAGTACTTCAAATATTATGGCTATTTGAATATTAATATTTTTCTTCTTGGAAGTAAAAAGAATTATTTGTTATAATAATCCAGTTTCATAAAAGGCAGAACTCTTTAAGACCTTTTAATTATAGTAATCCTCACCTACAACTCTCCCACCCTTTAGACTTATAATCTCATGATCAATGGTCCCAATTTCAGACAATGAATGTATTATATAAATATTAAAACATCTGACCACTAAAACTTATACCAAGAATCAACTGCTATTAAATAATCTTCAAACAAAATAACTGCTCAAATACTTTTTAAGTAGATATCTTTTTTCATCTAATGAAAATGATGGTCCAGTTTGGTTTTTATAAAATGTAAGAACCTTTAATCCCCTGCACTTGGGAGGCAGAGGTAGGTAGATCTCTGTGATTTTGAGGCCAGCCTGGCCTACAAAGCAAGTTTCCAGGACAATCAGAGCTGTTACAAAGAGAAATCCTGTCTCACCGCCCCCTCTCCAAAAGTGTTAAAATGTAAAAATCAAAAGTCTTATACTGTATTTATTTGGGAAAACTGATAAACTCTTGTTTACAATTTAAGAGATAAGTACCTATCACCAGCTTCTATTACCTCACAAAAGAGAAACTCATTAGAGTAGGGTAAGTCTGCTTATCAGAAGGAAAATAACAATAAATTCCATACCATCATTCTGTCTGTTGTCAAGAGTGTCTGTGGATTAGATCAGCACAGGAAAAAAACTAAGAGAAATACCCTTAAATTTGACATGAAAGATAGCTAACCTTTCTATCTCTTTTTTTTAATTTGAATCCACACTACCAAGAATACTAGAGACTCAGATTCAAAGGGGGTACAAATGGGAATACTCTCCCAAACATGAATCAGTCAGACAGCAAAGTGACTGCTCCACACAGAATTCCTCGCCTAGTTACAGGTAAATACAGCTCAGAGTTGTATTTGTAGACTGCTTTTGGACTTAAGTCTTCTCAAAAATGAAATTCTAAACAGCACATCTTGTTACCATATAGTTTAACAAAACTCAGGAAATCCCCACTCAAGTCAAATCTGGGAGGATCACAAACACTGACTTTACCAGGTGACTCAAGTGGCGACAGCCATGTAAGTCTATGTGCCAAGAGACCAATGTAGTCAAAGTATAGATTTGATGAATTTAACTGAAAGTTGTCAAATTCAGGTCCTGGAAATATTTGGAAAAGCAGTATAATTCAGTGGAAACAGTCAAAGATACACATTAGAGTTGGGGGACCTTGCTAGATGACTATTTTAAACCAGTTCCTTCTCTATCAGACAGATAATAGCTTCATTTCACAGGACTCTTAGGAAGATGAACTGTTACCAGCTGTAGGTAACTCTAAAGTAGTCCTAGGTGTTAAGACTTAACTCCAAGTTCACATTGCTTTTTGTCATTAAATTGTTCTAACACATAGGACAAATCATTTGACCTGCAGTATTTTCTTATCTGTCAAATTATGAAGATAACATATGCTCACTAGATCTTCCAGATGCTGCCAAAAATCACATATGAAAACTCATAGAGAAAAGATTTTTGAAAAATTAATAAATATGTAACTGAGGTAGCTAATTCATTATGTATAAAACATGAAAGAAAGCCGGGCAGTGGTGGCGCACGCCTTTAAT
>CABHPH010145289.1:3757-27877 GCA_902168325.1 Peromyscus nudipes | reverse complement strand
CCAGGTCTGCATGCACTCACAGTGCTGAAGGTGACATGTTTACCCCAAGTCTGCAAACACACCCACCCTGAGTCTCCCTTCTTTCTTTCTACCGTTTCAAGGCTGTGACATCTTTAGTCTCCTGTCTTCTCATCAGCTTTCACCCTCAGACAAAGCGGCCCTGCGTGCCTTTTGACTGCTCCCTACATTCCTTTTCCTCTAAAACACCCTCTGCACACTACCTCTAATGTTGCCTGTTTCACACCCGGTTTTCACTTCTTTAAAGCTGCTTTTCAGAAGCCCAGTGGTCACATCTGTGTCCACACATTGCAGGCCTCTCTGCTGTGCGCAGTGACACGTCTCCTCTGCCAAGCGCTTGCTGCTCTGGCTGATGCAGCCCCAGCCTGTGCCTTCCCGTCCAGTCTGCTCAGCCAGCAGACGCTGGTGCCCATTTATTTTTGTCTGCATCTCTTCACCATCCTATATGTTTTATGAATGATCCTCTGGGGCCAGGAGCTTTAAGTTCGATGTGAGTGCTCAGGGCACTCATCTCTCCTGAACCCCATGTTCATTCAGAAAAGCCTATGGACAGCCCTGCTTGAGTCCTCATGAGCACTTCAGATTTAACAAGATGACATTTAAGTACTGTATTCCCACTTAGACCCCTGCTAATCTTTCTGACCCACCCAGTAAGTGGAACCACTTAATAAGCCAACACCTGGAAGCCCCCCTCTGTTCCTTTTTTTTTTTTTTTTTTTTTTTTTGGTCTACAGTCTCAGTGAATCCTTGATTTAGTTCTAACTGCAAAATGTAGACCATGGGTGTTTTCTTTCTCTGCTTAGTCCAGAGATCTCTAGTGTGCTCAAACACACATGTGATCATCACCCTGCAAACACACCCACACACGATTATCATTTGCTTAGTTTGTTCTTTGCTATGTTAGAGCCAGTACCTCATGTGTCCTTACAGGTTCAACAAGTGGAGAAAGGCTCGCCTGGAAAATTGAAAGTTGTGGCTAAGTCCACTGAAGGACCGGAAACAATTGAAGAAATATACAACACGGTGAGTGTATGTGGTGAGCATTCTTGTAAATGAGAGGAGGCAAGGTGTTGGGAAATGACGCAAGGTTTAATGTTTCCAGTTCTTTGTAAGAAGAGGTGGCAACTGTGAGCAGGGGGCTGCCACCACACTCATGTTCAGTGATGTGTAAAGAATTCTGTGGTGAAGTGTATACATGTGGGACTGTCCACAGAAAGCTCTGGAAGTCGACATCCAAATCCCATCGGTCTCTTTTTCTGGAGAATCAGATATTTCATACATAAGTTTACTTGGAAATTTTTCTGGTAAATATCAAATGTATTTTATAAACAAATAAATCAATAAATCAAGCTTTCCTTTTCAAAGACAAACAATTCCCCAATCTTGAACCAGTGTGAAGGACCTGACAGGCTGAAGTGCCAGAGGGTCTCAGTTACAGTTTTACACTTGCTATGTACTCTTTATTTGTGTGCGTTATATAAATATCTAAAACTAAACATGAGTGTTTAGTGGTCCAGGAACATAATGAATCAGTCCAAGTGCTGAGATCTTAGTGGCTCCAGCAGAGGTCACCCAGGCCTCTAGGAGATGGATTCATCCCTGGGTGCTTATGTGTTACATGGTCACAGGTGGTTTCTTTGTGTGTGTGTATGTGTGTATGTGTGTGTGTGTGTGTGTGTGTGTGTGTGTGTGTGTTTAAATTGTCATTGTATATATTTTTCCAGTTTTAAATTAATATTTTTCCCAGCTTGATCACATTTTCTACTCCCTCCTCTCCTCACAGTCCCTCCCCACCACAACCTCCCCCTTTCCCTTCTATCCACTCCTCTTTTCTCTTCAGAAAAGGGCAGGCCTCCTATGGATATCAACTATCCATGGTATATTAAGTTGCAGTAAGACTAGGCACCTCCTCTCCTACTGAGGCTGGATGAGGCACCCAGTAGGAGGAAAGGGTCCCCAAAGCAGGTAACAGAGTCAGAGACAGCCCTTGCTCCCTCTGTTAGGAGTCTCACAAGAAGACAAATCTAACAAGCAGAGGGCCTAGGTCAGTTCCATGCATGCTCTTTGGTTGGCATCTCAGTCTCTGTGAGCCCCTATGAGTCCAAGAGTTGATTCTGTGGGTTTTCTTGTGGTGTCCTTAGCCTCTCTTGCTCTCATAATCCTTTCCCCCCTCTTCCACAGGGTTCCCTGAGGTCCACCTAATGTTTGGCTGTGGGTCTCTGCATCTGTTTCCATCAGTTGCTGGGTGAAGCCTCTCTGATGACAATGGGGCTAGGCACCAATCTATGAGTATAGCAGAATATTATTAGGAATAATTGTATTGATTTTGTTGTTGTTGCCAGTCATGTTTGGTTCTACCCTAGGTTTCTGGGCTGTCCAGTCTCTGGGTCCTGGCCCTCCAGGCAGTGTTGGGGGTGGGTTCACCCTCATGGTATGGGTCTCAAGCTGGGCCAATCATTGGTTGTTCACTCCCACAATTTCTGTGCTGCATTTACTCTACCATATCTTGTAGGCAGGTCAAATTATAGGTCAAAGGTTATGTGGCTGGGTTGTAGTCCCAATCTGTTCACTGGAAGACTTGTCTGGTTATAGGGGAAGAACAGTTCAGATTCCCTATTTCCCATTGCTAGGAGTCTTAGCTAAGGTCACTCTCATAGATTCCTGGAAGCTTCCATTGCTCTAGGTTTCTAGCTCATCCCAGAGATGCCCCCTGATTTCAGTTGTCTTTCACAGTACTGTCTCCCTTCATCCTCCCCCGACCTGATCTCTCCTGTTCCCATGCCAACCCCCCAATACAGATCTTTCCCCACATCCACCTGTGATGTTTCTTCTATTTCCCCTTCACAGTGAGATTGATATGTCCCCCCCCTTGAGCCTTCCTTGTCACTTAGCTTCTTTGGGTCTGTGGATTGTAGCATGGTTATCCTTTACTTTATGGCTAATATCCACCTGTAAGTGAGGACATACCATGTTTGCCTTTCTGGGTCTAGGTTACCTCACTCAGGATAATCTTTTCTAGTTTCGCCCATTTGCTGGCAAATTTCATGATGTCATTGTTACTAACAGCTGAGTAGTACTCCATTGTGTATATGTACCACATTTTCTTTATCCATTCTTTGGTTGGTGGACATCTAGGTTGTTTTCAGGTTCTGGCAATTACGAATAAAGCTGATATGAACATAGTTGAGCAAGTGTCCTTGTGGTATAGTGGAGTGTCCTTTGGGGATATGCCCAGGAGTAGTATAGCTGGGTCTTGAGGTAGATTGATTCTCAATTTTCTGAGAAACCACCATATTGATTTCCAAAGTGACTGTACAAGTTTGCAATCCTACCAGCAATGGAGGAGTGTTCCCCTTGCTCCACATCATCACCAGCATGAACCGTCATTTGTGTTTTTGATCTTAGTTACTCTGAAAGATGTAAGATGGAATCTCAGAATCATTTTGATTTGCATTTCTTTGATGGCTATGATGTTGAACATTTCTTTAAGTATTTCTTGCCCATTTGAGATTCCTCTGTTGAGAATTCTCTGTTTAGATCTCTACCCTATTTTAAAATTGGATTATTTGGTTTGTTGATGTCTAGTTTCTTGAGTTCTTTATATATTTTGGAAATCAGTCCTCTGTCAGATATAGGGTTAGTGAAGATCTTTTCTCATTCTGTAGGCTGCCATTTTGTCATATTGATGGTGTCCTTTGCCTTACAGAACTTTTCAGTTTCATGAGGTACCATCTATTAATTGTCAGTCTTAGTGCCTGTGCTATTGGTGTTCTGTTCAGGAAGTTATCTCCTGTGCCAGAGCATTCAAGGCTATTTTTCACTTTCTCTTCCAACAAATTCAGTGAATCTGATTTTACATTGAGGTCTTTGATCCACTTGGACTTGAGTTTTGTGTAGGGCGGAAATATGGATCTATTTGCATTCTTCTACATGCCAACATCCAGTTAGGCTAGCACCATTTGCTGAAGATCCTTTCTTTTTTCCATTGTATGTTTCCAGTTTCTTTATCAAAAATCAGGTGTCCATGGGTATATGGATTTAAGTTTGGGTCTTTGATTCGGTTCTATTGATCAACTTGCCTGTTTTTATTCCAATACCATTCAGTTTTTATTATTACAGCTCTGTAGTAGAGCTTGGAATTAGGGATGGTGATACTGTTGGAAGTTCTTTCATTGTACAGGATTGTTTTTTCCATCTGAAGTTGAATATTGTTCTTTCAAGATCTGTACAGAATTTTGTTGGGATTTTAATGGGGATTGCGTTGAATCTGTAGATTGCTTTTGATAGGATGGCCATTTTTACTATGTTAACCCCACCAATTCATGAGCATGGGAGATCTTTCTATCTTCTGATACTTTCAATTTCTTTCTTCAAAGACTTGAAATTCTTGTCATACAGATTTTTTCACTTGTTTGGTTAGAGTTACACTAAGATATATTATTTGTGGCTATTGTAAAGGGTGTTGTTTCTCTGATTTCCTTCTCAGCCCATTTGTCGTTTGTATATAGAAGGGCTACTGACTTTTCTTTTAAAGTTTATTTTGTATCCAGCCACTTCACTGAAGGTGTTTATCAGCTGTAGGAGTTACCTGGTAGAATTTTTGGGGTCACTTATGTATACTATCATATCATTTTCAAATAGTGATACTTTGACTTCTTCCTTTCCAATTTGTATCCCCTTGATCACCTTCAGTTGTCTTATTGCTCTAGCTATAACTTAGAGTACTATATTGAATAGATACGGAGAGAGTGGACAGCTTTGTCATGTTCCTGATTTTAGTGGAATTGCTTTAAGTTTCTCTCTACTTAATTTGATGTTGTCTGTTGGCTTGCTGTATGTTGCCTTTATTATGTTTAGGTATGTCACTTGTATCCCTGATCTCTCCAAGACTTTTATCATGAAGGGGTGTTGGATTTTGTCAAAGGCTTTTTCAGCATCTAATGAGATGATCATGTGGGTTTTTTTCCTTTCATTTTGTTTATATGGTGGATTACATTGATAGTTTTTCATATGTTGAAACATCTCTTCATGTTTGGTATGAAGCCTACTTGATCATGGTGGATGATCTTGTTGATATGTTCTTCGATTCAGTTTATGAGTATTTTATTGAATATTTTTGCATCAGTGTTCATGAGGGAGATTGGTCTGTAATTTTCTTTGCTAATCTTCATGTGGATTGAGTATCAGGGTAACTGTGTCCTCATAAGATGAATTTGCGAGTGTTGCTTCTGTTTCTGTTTTGTGGAATAATTTGAGGAGTATTAATATTAGCTCTTCTTTGAAAGTGTGGTAGAATTCTGCACTAACACCGACTGGCCCTCGGCTGTTTTTGGTTGGGAGACTTTTAATGACTGCTTCTATTTCCTTCAGAGTTATAGGTCTATTTAAATTCTTTAGCTGGTCTTGATTTAACTTTGGTAAGTGGTATCTATCAAGAAAATTGTCCATTTCTTTTAAATTTTCCAATTATGTGGAGTACATGTTTTTGAAGTATGACCTAACGGTTCTTTGGATTTCCTTGGTGTCTCTTGTTATATCCCCCTTTTCATTTCTGATTTTGTTGATTTGGAAATTATCTCTCTGTCTTTTAGTTAGTTTGGACAAGGGTTTGTCTATCTTGTTGATTTTCTCAAAGAACCAACTCTTTGTTTCATTGGTTCTTTGTATTGTTCTCTTTGTTTCTATTTTATTGACTTCAGCCCTCAGTTTGATTATTTCCTGTTGTCTACTCCCCTTGGGTGTGTGTAGTGGGTTCCAGACTGCCACACTAGAGGCAGTGTTTTGAGGTCAAAGCTGGAACAGGTGTGTTTGCTTCTTTTCGTTCTAGAGCTTTCAGGTGTGCTGTTAAGTTGCTAGTATGAGATTCTCCAAATTATTTATGTAGGCACTTAGTGCTGTGAACTTTCCTCTTCACAGCTTTCATTTTTGTCTTGTAAGTTTGGATATGTTGTGCATTCATTTTCAATGAATTTTAGTAAGTCTTTAATTTCTTTCTTTATTTCTTACTTGACCCAGTGGTAATTCAGTATAAAGTTGTTTAGTTTCCATGAGATTGTAGGCTTTCTGTTGTTTCTGTTGTTGAAATGCAGCTTTAATCCATGGTGGTATGATAAGGTACAGGGGTGAGAGTTGCTTTGTGACCAAGTATATGGTCAATTCTGGTGAAGGTTCTGTGAGGTGCTGAGAAGAAGATAAATTAGTTTGTGTTTGGGTGAAATGTTCTGTAGATATCTGTTAGGTCCACTTGAGTCATGAAGTCTATTAGTTCCATTATTTCTGTTTAGTTTTTGTCTGGATGATCTGTCCACTGGTGAGAGTGGGGTATTGAAGTCTCCCACAATTAATGTGGGGGTTTGATGTGTGATTTAAGGTTTAGTAATGTTTATTTTACAAATGTGGGTGTCCTTGCATTTGGGGCATAGATGTTAAGAATTGCAATGTCCTCTTGGTGGATTTTTCCTTTGGTTAGTATGAAATGTCTTTCTTCATCTCTTTTGATTAATTTTGGTTTGAAGTCTATTTTGTTAGATATTAGAATGGCTACATCAGCTTGCTTCTTAGGTCCATTTGCTTGTAAAATCTTTTCCCAACCCTTTTTTTCTGAAGCAATGTCTGTCTTTGATTTTGAGGTGTGTTTCTTGTATGCAGCAGAAGGATAGATCCTATTTTTTGTATTCATTATGTTAGCCTGTGTCTTTTTATTGGGGAATTGAGTCCATTGATACTGAGAGAGACTGTTAATTCCTGTTATTTTGTTGTTGTTGTTGGTGGTGGTGGTAGTGGTGTGTGTGTGTGTGTGTGCATGTGCGTGTGTCTCTGTGTGTATTTCCCTCCTTTGGGTTTTGCTAGTGTGAGATTATCTATTGCCTGTGTTTTTATAGGTGTAGTTAACCTCCTTGGGTTGGAGTTTTCCCTCCAGTACCTTCTGTAGGGCTGGATTTGTGGATAGATATTGTTTAAATTTGTCTTTGTCATGAAATACCTGTTTTCCCATTTATGGTGATTGAAAGTTTCACTGGGTATAGTAGTCTGGACTGACATCCATGGTCTCTTGATGAGTTGATCATTCTTGATCATTTTTGGCAAACACATGTGCTGGTGCAGGGAACACTCTTTTAAAGCAGTGGAACACGTTTGTGAATCCAGAAAGCTCCATGTCCTTCCCAGTCCCCAGTCACCCTGCTTGGTTCTGTAACCCCAGACTTCTTATCACACTATCACATTGTGGCATTTGCTCCTCAGTGCCTGGCATGGTGTGTCTAGGAGGCATTTCTAGGGCCATATGTGTTGTATGTCTCTGTAACTGGGGGCAGGAGGATGGGGTAGACAGTGCATGGCTGTTGGCACAGTTCCCTGTGTGTGGTTTGGGTTTATGGCAAGGCAGTACAGCATGGCTGGAGTACTTAGTGGGAGCAGTGAGTGAAAAGAGCGTGAGAAAGGGCTGAGGTCCCACAATCCACATTGAGGGCCTGCTTCTAGTGACCCCACTTCCTCTCTATAGACCCCACCTTTCAAAGGTTCTTCAGCTCCCTGGGCACCACAGACTGGGATCCACTCTTTAACACAAGAGCCTTTGGAAGACATTTGTCCCAACAATAGTAAGGACACAGCTGTGTGGCCTCATTTTCCTTTAATTATCCCCCAAAGCCTTCTTCCCTGTATCCAAATCCTGTCACAGACTGAGGTGCTCTGGGTTAGTACAGGAACACATAGGTTTGGAGGGGACACAACCCATAAGCTTATGCAGGTTTCATGTGTGAAATTGGTGTTATGGTTAATGCTGGACAGACTCCAGAATTACCTGGGAGATGGACCTCTGGGCATGCTTGGGGGATTATCTTGACTGTGTTAACTGAGATAGAAAGACTTGCCCACCATGGGCTCTGCCACTCCCTGGCTGGAACCTTGACCTGTGTAAATCAAGAAAGAGACCTGAGCAGCCTCTGCATCCATCACTCTCTGCTTCCTGATTGTGGATGTGTGATGACCAGTTGCTGCAAGCTTGAAGCCCTGATTCTCCCACCATGAACTGTGGTCAGAATAAACCCTTTTGCCTTTAAGTTGCTTTTGTTGGGCTATTTTATCACAGCCACAGAGAAGAAACTAAGACAGTTGCTAAGCCATGTCTTTAAGGATTCCATCAGATTCACGTGTACAGGCTGCTTATGACATTTCACAGTTACCCTTGTAATGCCTCCAGTATCTGTAGTGCTGTATCCCTTGTCATTCTCATGGGGATAATTTGTGCTTCTGGTCTCTTCTCTAAATGCAGGTTTTGTTAGCAATTGGTCGTGAATCCTGTACTAGGAAAATAGGCCTGGAGAAGATCGGGGTCAAAATCAATGAGAAGTAAGTGTAGGGTTGTGGCACTGTTACTGCACATAACCCCATTAAAAACTCTGTAAATTGCTAAGATATAACATTCTGATGCCTCAGATTTCTCACCATAAACATGATGCCAACTGTGTATTAATTTCTGGATTGGCCAATTAGGGACTTCTAACACAAGCTTTAAAGAGCTTATGTTCTCAATAGCAATCCAAAAACATTCGTAGAAACGTTCTCTCACTGTCTGTGATTTAGAGTGAATTCTGATGTCTTTGACCAGTCAAAGAGAAAAATTCTGAAGGTGATCATGGGGAATGTGAAAGTTTCAGACCTGCAGGCAGCATGGTCTACGCCATTTCTTGTAGGTCACTGGACACCTTGGTGCCCGGGCTGTGCGAGCCGCCATGTTGCTGATCTGCATGGTGCCAGTCAGCAGTACAGGGATTTAGTGTGTGCTTTCCTCCTCACTCTACCAGGACTGGCAAAATACCAGTAAACGATGTGGAACAGACCAACGTGCCTCATGTCTACGCTATTGGGGACATACTGGAGGGCAAACCAGAGCTCACACCTGTTGCCATACAGGCAGGCAAGCTGCTAGCTCGAAGACTGTTTGGGGCCTCTTTGGAAAAGGTACGTTTTTTCCTATAATTGACTATGTGTTTGCATCTATGTGTGTCTGTGTTGTCTCTCTGTGTCTGTGTATGTGTCTCTGTGTCTCTTTGAGTGTCTGTTCTTTGTATGCCTGTGTGTATATCTAGGTGTATGTGTGTGTGTGTGTGTATCTCTTTGTGTTTATATATGCATATGCACATATATATGTGTGTTTCTCTCTGTGTGTATCTGTCTCCCTCTCCCTCCCTCCCCCTTCCTCCCTCCCCTCTCTGTGAATGTGTATATATCTTCTATGTAAGTATTAATGTATATGTGTATCTATCTGTATGCATGTATTGGTGTGTGAATGTCTATGTCTATGTGTGTGTATATCTGTGTGTGTTTGGAGCTGAACTGTAAGTCTCATGAAGGCTAAGTACTCTACCACTGAGCTTCATCCCAGCCCTGAGATAGTATCTTGACCAAAATTAAGATTTCAAAATTGGTAGATAATGATTCTTAGAGATAATTTGCAGTTGAGTTACTGCTGATTAAAGAGTTGATGAAACTTGTGTTTTTTACTTCCTTGGGCTGTCCTGTGATAGCGAAAGATTACTGTGGGTCCAGCCCCAGGACTCACCAGATGGGTGGAAGCTGAGTTCAGCAGGCTCAGGCAGTCCACAGATGTGGTTATGTGCCAGAGTGCTGTGAGCCAGTTGCTCCAGCGCAGGAAAAGATGCCTGAATTATCTGTCAGGCTAGAAACAGGCTTCATAAGTGGCCTGCTGCAGCTGTCCATAGAGTGTCCCCTCCTGAGCAGGATACTAACCTCTTACACCGCCTACTTGGTAAGCCCCATTCACTTGTGATCTTTTGCAAGGCCACTGCTATAAAGTGTAGTTTCCTGTCTTGGTATTCCTTAGTGAGATACATGGGATCTAGGTAATTCTACAGAAGAAGCAATGGACTTTTCTAGTAGGTGTATCATCAGATAATAGCTCCAGGTCTGTAGGAATAATAGTGTCCTCATGGGGTCTCACCCTTGGGAGGAAAGCACTGCTTTATCAGTAGTACTGGGGACCTGTGGCAGGGCTAGCGGATGACGGGTTGTGGCTGTGCTCTTGTGAGCTTGCATATCCTCTCAGTGCAACTGGGGTGTGCCATGGGGGAGGCGGAAGGCCATATGTTCCCCAGCTTCATTTTGCAAGACACCAGACAGCAAGGGTACTGAGGTGGCTCCTGCATGAACCT
This sequence comes from Peromyscus nudipes, assembly GCA_902168325.1. Lineage (NCBI taxonomy): Eukaryota > Metazoa > Chordata > Mammalia > Rodentia > Cricetidae > Peromyscus > Peromyscus nudipes. Next base: position 17,687 of record CABHPH010145289.1, on the reverse strand, counting down.
CTCACTAGATGCTCAGGTCTCTTGAGTTGTCCTGCTCAGCCCATTCTCCTCTTTGGAATAACTCTGGCAAGCACGCTTTTCTCTTCTGAGGTTTTTGACGTGGTAGACATCAGCCTAATTTGTCTCTAGCTGCTGGTGCTTGTGTCATTTAAGTACAACGATACCTACAACGACTTCAGATGTTGTCTGAGAACTCAACAGAAGTTCAGCAATGTGGGAAGGTGGGACAGTGGTTAAATAATTGCCACTAAGTGTAAGGACCAGAGTTGGGACCCCTCAAGACCTATGTGTGGTGGCTCACGTGTAATTCCAGCCTTGGAAAGTAGAGATGGGATCCCTAGAGCAAGCTGGCCAATAAGACGAGCTGTACAGCCAGCTCTGAGTTTGACTAAGAGACCCTGCCTCAGTCGATGAGGTAGAAGAGTGATGGAGGATGATTCCTTGCATCAACCTTGGGTCTCTACATGTGCACACACACGTGTGTGTGTGTGTGTGTGTGTGTGTGTGTGCGCGCACACACACACATGCACACACACCATACACATGAAAAACATGCATGCACAAGGGCTGGAGAGTTGGCTCAGTAGTTAAGAGCACATGTAGCTCTTGGAGAGGACCCAGATCAGCCTTTGTAGGTGTCAGACACACATGTGGCATACAACCATACTTTCAAGAAAATACCCCCACACAAAATGAAATAATAAGTATATTTTGGGCGCACTCATTCACATGCTCACCAGCACATTTAGACTTCTCCAGTCTTCTGTCAGTTGGCTCTCGTAACCGCTGGGTCCCTTTTGATCTGACACAGCCCTACTGCCTTTTATGAATCCATGTCATAGAAACTTGCTGGGAAGCAAGTCATAGGAGTGTTGTGTGTTTCTCTTCCAGTGTGATTACATTAATGTCCCAACAACGGTGTTCACACCTCTGGAATATGGCTGCTGTGGGCTGTCTGAAGAGAAAGCCATCGAAGTGTATAAAAAAGAGAATCTGGAAGTAAGGACCATGGTTCCTTTATCATCAACCTTCCCTCCCTGAAGCCACTGTTTATGTTGTAACTTTGCAAGTCTCTTTCATGCTGTTAGAGAAATCATCCTCCTATTTGGGAGAATTTGAAGTGAATCTAAACTCTGTCACACTCGCACAGTGATAGAAAGAACACAGCTTTGGTGAGAGGGAGGGCAGTGGGGTGTATGGATTAGGACTTTGGAGATACAGGTATAAAAGGCCCTCACCCCATGCACAGTGGAGACTTGGCTGTCAGAGCAGGGTGGGGGTGCTGGGGGCTCTGCTGGGGTCAGTAGCACAGATGATGCGCTTCATCTTGGAAGTCAGAATGGTTCTGTGTCTTCTGATCTTCTAGGTTTGGGGTGAACATGCCACTAGGTGGGGTCTCACTTGTCATCTTCTCAGCCCACATAGTTACTAGTGTGGTACCTTGGGCCGACAACACTCTAAATGTTTGAAAACGGAGTTTTGCTCACAGGAGGCTGTTTCTATGTCTGACTAATGGCTGCACAAAGCAAATGTGACATGTTGCTGGCATTTCGGGAACCTGGCTCCAGTGCAGCTATCAACATGCCCCAGGTGGGGCCTCGGGCTTCCAGTGCAGCAAGCTGTTATAGTCTGTCACCTTAGCGGGACTGAGGAGCATGTCAAGGAGTGGGGTACATGCAGTGCTAATGTCAGCCTCTCCCTTCTGTCCAGGTGTATCACACCTTTTTCTGGCCTCTGGAGTGGACAGTCGCTGGCAGAGACAATAACACCTGTTATGCGAAGATAATCTGTAACAAGTTCGACAATGTATGTAGATGCCTGGATGCTGTGCTTTCTGCTCTGCTCTAGACTACTCCATTTTCTCTGGGGTTGTGTAAAGCACACTCTGTACCCTGGACTGCTCCCCAAGCCTCACCCACTGTGATTTTAAAATACAGCTTGGGCCAGGTGGTGGTGGCGCACACCTTTAATCCCAGCACTTGGGAGACAGAGGCAGGTGGATCTCTGTGATTTCAAGGCCAGGCTTCAAAGCTACAGAGAGAAACCCTGTCTCTAAAAACCTATATATATATATTGGATTCTTGCCAGTTGGGTTTTTATGATCTCTTTAAAGATGGGATTGGGGCAGAAGTAAGCTCTCAGCTGTTTGCAGAGGCTGAGGCAGGAGCAGTTTTCCAGCTCAGCTGTGCCTGCCAGGCAGTGAGAAGCTGGCCACCCAGAGCCGACAGTTTAGCCCTGATAGTTTAGAACTGTGAAGGCCAACACTGTGGCCACCATCTGGCACCGTGCATGATGCATGTTTGTGTGTGTGTGTGTGTGTGTGTGTGTGTGCACACGTGCGTGCGCGCACGTGCGCATGCGCGCGTGCATGCTTCATCGGTGGAATGGCGTGTGTGGAGTGCCAGGGAGAGGCACTCCCAGAGGGCAACAGGCAGGTGCTGATGGAGCTGAGATGTCTCCTGTGCCTGCTCTGTCGTCTGCTTACACACTGCCTTCGTCTGTCCTCATGGAGGATCAGAATGGAGGCCAGACTCTGATGAGAAGGCATGTCAGTGGACAGCTGTGGCTCACTTCTGCTCTGGACACCCACCACATGCTGCCCTGGTGACAGCCTTTACCAGCCATTCCTGAGCTCTGCTTAGTGTCAGGAGCAGGCAGCTGTGCACAGGGCCACAAACCCTCCTCTAGTAAGACCCGATGCCTTGGGTACTCCAGTGCAGGCGCTTAGTTCATATGTGCAGTGTTTGTGTGGCTCTGGCTCAGTAATCCAGAAGTCACATCCCACCCACGAGCTCCATCACGGGTGGGCAAATTGAGTGCACTAGTAAATTAGAGTGTGAGTTAGTTCTGACCACACTTTACCAGCTCCTTGGCCAAGTCCTCTGAGAGGCTGTTTCCTGCTTGGTTCCTTTCCTGTGGGAGACCCTGTATATCTTAGCTGTGAACAGCAGGGAGTAGATCTCCGTTCTGATCCTAGGCTTATGGGGATTCTCTGTTCTGTCTCTGTATTAAAGGAGCGTGTGGTGGGATTTCACCTTCTGGGGCCAAATGCTGGTGAAATCACACAGGGATTTGCAGCTGCCATGAAGTGTGGGCTCACAAAGCAGCTGCTGAATGACACCATTGGAATCCATCCCACGTGTGGTGAGGTAAGGAGCAGAGTGTGTGTGTGTGTGTGTGTGTGTGTGTGTGTGTGTGTGTGTGTGTGCGCGCGCGCGCGTGTGTACGCACATGTGTGTGCATGCTCACACGTGTATTAGAGGACAGTCTCGAATGTCATTCCTTAGGTTATCTTAACCTCTTTTGGATACAGGGTGTCAACGCTGGCTTAAAGCTTGCCAATAGGCTAGGATGGCTAGCCAGTAAGACCCGGGATGCACCTCTCTGCCTCCATGGCACAGAGATTTTACAAGCGTGTGCCAGCACCAGGCTGGCTGGCTAGTAAGACCTGGGATGCAGCTATCTCTGCCTCCATGGTGTGGAGATTTTACAAGCATGTGCCAGCACACTCAGCATGGGTTTTGGGACTTGGACTTGGGCCCTCACACTTGCATGGGTAGCTCTTTACCCACGAAGCGTCTTCCCAGTACTGTATCCACTGAAAGTCTCCCCAAACCCCAGTGAGGTACTTTCAGTGGGCTTCAAGTAGCCTAGCTTTATAAACAATTATGAAACTCATTGTCAGAGTTTCTTTAATTCTAATGTATTTTATATTAGCAAGCTAATTTAATGTGTTCTATCGGTGCAGCTGCAGCACGTCCTTATAAAGCAGCAGTGACATTGCCATATGTTGTCTTCTTCCTTGTAAACAGGTCTTTACAACGTTGGAAATCACAAAGTCCTCGGGGCTGGACATTACTCAGAAAGGCTGCTGAGGCTAGCCCCGCTGTTGTTGGTATCCCCTGTCACACTCTCGCTCTGTGCCCATGACATCTGCTTGGGCACTAGGGGACCAGTTCCGGGCTTTCTCCTGGCCCAGAGATGAGAAGGTGGCAGAGGACCAGCAGCAGCATCTGAAGTCTCCGCTGACAGCACGCAGCGACCAGGCTGCATCCTTGACGCCTTGGTTCGGAACCCACGGAGGTGAACCAAGGCCGACTCCTTCACGTCAGACTCGACTTCCCCCCATGAGGCCTTGGATGGCACAGTGATCCCGCCCCCTTTCCCAGTTGCCAGTGCTTTGACTCTCTGTTTTCTTGAAGATATTATAGTTTTCAATGTGGACTTGTTTGTGAAGAGGCTTGTGGGCCTGGAGTGCAGCACCTAGGGATTCATGGTGTCTGGAGAGCAAGGTCAGAGCAGCTAGCTGCACAGGAATGCTGCATTAGCAGGAGGCCCATGCACTGGATGGCCTTCAAAAGGTACATTTAACCTGCTGTCAGAAACCTGACTCCTACCTCACCCCTTGTACATTTGAGGTGAGAACCCTGAAACCATTCTCCTAGTCTCTGCACTAGCAGAGCACCGCATATAAGAGGACAATTGTTGTATAGCTTTTCCATGTTAATCTTAAGGTCACTATTAAAAAGATTTTACTATAGTCTGTGTGAGCTGATTTCGACCTGTTGAACAGGATTTTGTCATGGTGTGTATAGGGTAGTAAATGAACAGGTAACCCCGAGAGTTCCATTTGAACTTACACACGGCAGCATCGAGCAGACCTTTGAAGAGGGTCGGTGCCTCTCGGGTCTTTCTGGAAAACTTCTGAGGAACAGGGCGCCCTGGTGCTGGGCTATTTGAAGCCACCCACTCTTTTGAGTGTGACTAGCCATTTGAGCAGAGTGCCACAGGCTTGCGTGGTTCTGTGGTCAGAATGTCTGGATATGAGGGTTTTGTTTTATTTGAATTTTTGAGACAAGGTCTTGCTGTGTAGCCCAGGCTGCCCTTGAACTTCAGATCTTCCTTCCTTAGCCTGAGTGCTGAGGTTACAGTTGTGCAACAGGAGTGGAGTGAGCATGAGAGCCAGAGAAGCCAACACAGGATCCGTTAGTGAGATGCTTCTTATTGGAGAGAGAAAACTACCAGCGTGAGGAAGGACAGCAGGGAGTGGCCTCTGTGAGCGAGACGGCAGTCGTCCCATGGGAAGTGGGGATACTGTCTCTCCCACTGGACATGTCGGGGCCAGGGAACTGCAGCAAGTTTAAGGGAGGTAGTGATATTTGAGTGCACAGGAGAGAAGGATTTCTAAGCTAAGAGGCAGTATGACCTCATCATTTTGGGGTAGACAGAGCTTCCTTTTTCTACACAAATCCTGATCCATTAAAAATATTTTACTAAAATTTTTAAAATGTCTATTTTGTTTTGTTTTTGAGACATGGTCTGGTAACTCAAAATCCTCCTGCCTCAGCCTCCCAAATGCTGGGATTGCAGGCAAGCCCCACCAAGGAGGCAGCCCTTTCTCTTTACAAGTTCGTCATCTCTGGTCTTTTGAGCTGACTAACAGCACATTTTGTTGTAAGTCAATCATACTTCAAAACTGATTTTTAACCAGTGTTCCAAGTACAGGGCTGAACCGTTAATTAAATGACAAAGCCTGACCAGGTAAGAAGATGTGTGTAGGTAGAAGGAGGGAGGTCTGTTTCCAGCTGGTGTGGCTGGGAACAGGCCAGATGGGAGGGAGAACAGAGGGGCAGGTGTGTAGGAGGAGGGGCCAGGGTGTGGTGCTTGGTCTATAGCAAGGGGTCTGACTGTCCTGACTCATGGCTCCTGCATCCCAGTGCCATGTACAGACTGCTCCTGTGTGTCTCTGTCTTGCATCTAGAATGGCCCGTGTGGGAATTAGCTTCTGGGACTGTTGGCTGTCCTCTCACTTACTGGAAGCACTTGCTGTTGGCTCCTCTGGGTTGTGCCAGGTCACTTGTACCCAAGGCTGCCAGGATCCCTTACCTGTGATCACTTCCCCCATTTCAGAGATGGTACATGGTTGCTGCCCTTTGGGGGCAGTGAGTTGAGAATGCTTACCAAATGTGGGCTGTGTTAACTTTATTGTTGCTTTCTCAGGAAGAGATTTAATCTGGAAACATACGGTGGCACTTTTGTAGCTGCTTGCTAGGTGGTGTGCATTTCTGTCCAGTCACTGCCAGGTGTCAGGGAGGCCATGCAGCCAGAGGTATGAAGGGAAAGGTATTGGGTGCATCTCCTCGAGGTAAACACACTGACTAGTGCCCAGACAGTTGTCTTTTTTTATTTACTTTATGTGTATGAGTACTTTGCTTCATATACATCTGTGCACTGTGTGCATGCCTGGTATCTGCAGAGGCCAGAGAGGGCATTGGATCCCTTGTGGCTGGAGTTACAGATGATTGTGAGCCACCATGGGGTACTGCAAACAGAATTCAGCTATACAAGAGCAGCCAGTGCTGTTAACCACTGAACCATCTCTCCATCTCCCAAAAAGTATGTCTGCTTTGAGTGGCTAGTGACCAGGAAAGACCAAGTCAACGCTTTGTGGGGGTGGCCTATCCGCCAGGTAGAAAGACTCCTTTCATTTGAACTTGACTCGTCTCTTTGGAATCAAAAGCAGTTGAAGACTATGATTCCTGGAAAAGGTGGTGTTCATGGGACTAATTCAACTAGAAGCTGGTGGATGCTCTAAGAATCATTGACAACAGTGGCCTTTGTTAAATGCTACAGTGCCACTTAGTGGATTCAGCCTTGGCTTGGGCGCATGGTGGTGGTAGCTAGCCTGTGTAGGGCCTTGGACATTGTGCCCTCGGAGTTTGCGTCAGAGTGGGAATGCCAGGTCAGGTGAGCCCACAGTTACACGAATAGTTTTTGTCAGGTCCTTTAGAGGGGATGGGCAACCAGTGTCCACAGTACTCGCCAATGATAAACCAAAAGGGCTTACTTCCAGAAGAAACAGATGAGGGAACTGTCCCCAGGTAGAGCCACATGGAGAGCCTGGTTCCGTGGTGGACTCCCAACTTCTCCAGTGTGTCAAGGCAACTGAGCAGTATTTTGTAACAAATAGAATCTGGTTCATGCTTGGGTGATGGGAAAGATTACCCTTATGGAAGTGTGATGGTTTGAATAAGAATGGCTCCTAAAGACTCATATATTTGAGTGCTTAGTGTTGTAGAATATTTTAAGGTGTGTTACTTTTGTTTATGTTGCATTTGTTTAATTCTGTGAAGCTGTGTTACTGTGCCTGTCTAAAACACCTGATGGTCTAATAAAGAACTGAACAGCCAATGTCAAGGCAGGAGAAAGGATAGGTTGGGCTGGCAGGCAGAGAGTATTTATAGAAGGAGAAATCTGGAAAGAAATGAGAAGTATCCAGAGAAGGAGGAGGACTTCAGGGGCCAGCCACCCAGCTACACAGCCAGCAACGGAGAAAGAAATGATGAAAGGTGTACAGAAATAGAGAAAGGTAAAAGCCCAGAGGCAAAAGGTAAACGGGATAATTTAAAGCTAAGAAAAACTGGCAAGAAACAAGCCAAGCTAAGGCCAGACATTCATAATTAGGAATAAGCCTTCATGTGTGATTGACTTGGGAGCTGGGTGGTGGGCCTCCCAAAAGAGAAAAAAAAACAACAAAAATCAAAAACAAAAAACCAAAACAACAGCTTACTCATCAGGGAGTGGCACTACTTGAGAAGGATTAGGAGCTGTAGCTTTGTTGGAGGAAGTGTACCACTGGGGATGGCTTTTGAGGTTTCAAAAGCCCAAGCCAGGCGCAGTGGCTCTCCCTCTCTTCCTGGTGCCAAGGATCCAGATGTAGAACTCTCAGCTACTTCTCCAGCACCATGTCTGCTGGTGTGCCACCATGTGCCTCATCATGAGTGTAATGGACTAAACCTCTGAAACTGTAAGCAATCCTCAGTTAAATGCTTTCTTTTATGAGTTGCCATGGTCATGGTGTCTTCCCAGCAATAGAACACATGACTAAGACATGTAACTTGCTTGTGACTTCTCATTAAAAATATAATTAAAGGGCTGGAGAGATGGCTCATCAGTTAAGAGCACTGGCTATTCTTCTAGAGGTCTGAGTTCAATTTCTAGCACCCACATATACCTCAAAATCATCAAAACTATAGTCCCATGGGATCCAATGGCCTCTTCTGGTATGCAGACACACATACAGACAAAATACCCCTATACATAAACAAGTACATCTTTAAAAAAAACATTTAAAAGTTAAATAGGATTGAAAGGCAGAGAGCCTATCTCATTATTTCTTGGGCGGTAGATTCGCTAGCACTTGGGGTGACCACACACAACTGAAGCTCTTGTAGCAGCCTAGATGAGGCTCTTGCCAGCTGTTATTTTTGGTCATCACCCTGAAAACCTAGGCTCAGGGACCCCACAGCTGAGCTGGACAGAGAGGAACGATGTCAACTACCTTTTTTTGCAATGGCCACCATGCTAGCCTCTCCCAGGAGCCTCATCCCCTGTTGCTCTGGCTGGCCCCTGTCCCCCCTGCTGCTAGGTGAAGGCCCTGCATCTCTTCACACAGCTTCTGGGACCCATGCCTTCCTGTTGGACTTCTAGGGAATTGAGCTACTGCCCATTTGTAGAGTAAGTAAGAAGAACAATAGCCAGTTTATCTAGTGTGAGTTCCAGCAAGAACTCCATCCAGCTTCTCTGGGCAGACCTATTCCCTTGGCTTCCATCACTCTGCAGAGGTCTGTGCTCACCTTCACTTCTGAAGGACATTTGCTGGATGGGGGACTCAGCTTGACTTACGTTTCCCATCAGCACTGTGAGGACAACGTCCTGGTCATCTTGTCTATCACTACTGTGGCTGCATCACGCCGCCTTGTTGAATTTCTCCTGTGTGTGCCTTTCCCCATTGCCTCTTAGCTGCCCTTAAGACACTTGGATGCTTAGCAGCTGGGCTCCCTCTCGCCCGGAAGGGAAGGGCCTTGTCCCAGGTCCCCCAGTGGCTGCCCGAATCTACAGATGGGACCAGATCTTGTCCCGTGCACACACAGAGGGCCTTTCCATCTTACACAAGTGTCTCACTTTACCACGGCTGTTCCACAGTTGGTGTGATAGCAAGCTTCTGCTCCTCAGCTCTGTGGAGTGAGGATTCTACCAGGACACCACAGCAACCCTGGCACAGTTATCTTTCCTTATTGATAACTTCTACCATCTCCCCAGAAAAAGCTGCTCCAAGGCAAGTGTGAATCTCCAGGGTCACTGCTTCTGGAACAATAGTAAAACAGGGTCCGCTGAGAACAGGCATGGTGATACGGCAGCAGCTGGTCTGATGAATGGGAAGGTGAAATCTACTGTGGATGCACTGTGAGACAGGAGGATCCACATTACAGGTGGGAGAGAGTGGGATGGTGGGAGAGCCTGTTCAGAGTGGAGCATCATTTGAACCAATGAGCTGTGTATCGCTGGTCTCCTATTTCATATTTTCAGACTGCAGTTGGTGAGTAACTGAAACCCGGGCAACTTCACATGGGGAACCATGGTGAATGTTTCTTCATTCTCATCCTTTCTGGGTCCTTCTTGGACCAGTGGGTTGATGTCTTATACCTGTAGTGGGTAGCCATGCCAGCTTTGATCTGGAAGTTCCAACCCCCATTGAGGCTTCGGTAACTGTCACGCCTACAAGGCAGGGCCAAGAGAGGACCCTGAAGACCCGAGATCTGGATGCGCCGCCTCTCTTGGTTCCTGGACCCTGGACGCTGGAGGTAGACTGAGCAGAGTTCTCCAGAGAACACCGCCAGACTGCACTACGTCTTTTCCAGACCCTGCAACCTACCTATCCCTTCATTTGTAAGTTACGCCACTAAATAAACCTCCCTTTTAACTACGTGGCGTGGCCTTAATAATTTCACCAATATACACCAGTTTGGAGAAATTCCCAGCCATTTTTTCCTCAAATATTTCTTCATATGTTTTTTGTTGTAGACTTCTGATCTTAGGTGCATTGGACTTACTATTTTATGTGGCTCAGTTTGCTTTTGTTTCCATGTGGACTTGCCCCGCTGTGTCCTATCTGCTGCTAAACCCCCTGCATAGATTTCTGTGGTACTGTCTTGTGTCTGTGGGTTTGGGTTTTATTGGTAGAACTGCCATGGTTCTTTTTTATTTTTTTTTAATCTTTCTGTTCAAATTCCCCATCATTCTCAAATAGCATCCACCCTTTCTCTTAGGCCATCTGGTGTGTTTATAATATAGAGGCCTCTATCTATTTCCCAGAGCTGGGCTATCCCTGTCTGGCTTTTATTGAATTTTACTCTTTTTGAGTTACATTTTCTTGTGTCTTTGCACAACTTCCTAGGTGAATGTGCAGGTGTGATGTCTGGCTGTGCTCAGAAGACAGTGCTCACGTTCTCCTGTCTGCTTCACTGTGGGTGGCCCAGTCCATCCTGATATAGTCAGGCAGGGCTGTGCCCACCGAGGCTCTGGTCAGAGTCACCATTCCTGCCCTCCATATTTTGAGGGTGCGATAGGGCTTAGGTCTGGGGAGACCCTAGTGGCCTCTGGGCTGTCAGCTGAACCCTACTTTCTGAGGACAGAGCTCTCCATGCCTTGTGGTGGTTACTGATTGTTTTTTCTTTCCAGTCCTGCCTCTGGTATTCTATGACTTGAGAGCCTTTTTTCTACCCAGCAACATGATCTGAGCCATCACGGGGTTACTGCAGGGCATCTTGTAAAAGCCTAGGGTGCCTTGGAAGGATGTCACTCAGCTCTACCAGAGCCATTTCATATAGTCTTTCTGTGCCAGGATAGATGGCAGTGACCCACACCCCTAAAACTAAGGGGCTGGTCTCCTAGATCCAGTCATCAGGGTGGGATCAGATTCTGAGGATTCCTGGTGGATTGATGATTAAGAATTTGATGGCATTGTCAAGAGATGGTGGAGCCTGGTTGGAGAAAGCAGATTATTGGGGGGTACTTTTGAAGGGCGCATCTTGTCCCTGCCTCCTCTCCCTTTTTCCTCTCCCCTCCTCCACCTCTTTTTCCTGTCCGCATCTCCACTGTCTGCCGTTGTATAAGCCATTTTGTCCTGCCGAATGCTCCCTGCCATGGTGTTCTGTCTCATTGGAGTCCAGAGGCAGTAGAGCCCAGTGAGGAGAGGCTGAGGGACTCCCTGAGCCAAATAAACTCTAAAATACACTCCCCCTCCGAAATTGCTTATCTCTGATGGAAAGTTGGCTTAACACTCCACTGTACCCCGGGGCTCTGGATAGTGTGGCTGACCTGTCCCTCCTGCCCCTTGGTGGCTCTGCTGCCTTCCACCACTTTGCCTGCAGGGCAGCAGCTTTTGGGTCTCTTCTAGAGGGCTCCTCACTTGGTGGAATATATTTGGGTTCGGTTTGCTTTTGACTGTGATCCCGGCTCTCTCAATACTCACTTCTGGAGCTTAAACAGTGTTCCTGTCTCTGGAGTAGAACTGGCGACCTCTCCTGACTTCCTCCATTTAACAAACATTCTACAAAACGTGTCCTGCTTTACATAAACTACTCCTTACTGTGTGAGGTAGCAAAGCCTTGGATCTGTAGCTTGCCAGCTGTCTGTCAACAGCAGTTTACTTCTCTGAGGTCCATGTCCCTTTCTAAGGAGTAACCAGAGGACACCCCTGGTGACCGGTTCAGGACCCAAGCTATCTCACCCAGTAAAGGGGTATGGAATTTGTATTTTCCACGGTACAAGAAAAAGTAGGCCACACTAGTCTATATTTAAATTTTAATTGGATTTATTTATTGTGTGTTCTAATTGCATTTGTTTATTTATTGTGAGAGTCAGTTATATCCTCCCACTGTGTGGATTCTGGGGATCCCACTCTGGTTCTAGGTGACCCTGCAGCCCCATCCTCTGCCTTCCTGCTGTCTGTGCCCAAGGAGACAGTCTCCAGGACCTCATTGCCAGATACCTGACTTCAACTTCCAGTGACAACCAGGGGCTGCTTGGTATTGGAACTGCTTGTGATAAGCCACGGAAGGCAGGAGAGAATCTCATTGAATGATGAAGGACAAGGGTGGCTCTGGGCTGTGCTGTTAGCCATGACAGGGCCTTCTACTGTCCTAGGTGACATTTGAAAATAACTAGGCCCCTGATGGCTAAGGAGTGAGTGTGTCTCGGCCTTACTCAGTGGATGAGGCCGTGGGCTGAGTCTGCCTCCATCTTCCTGCTCACCCTCTTGGGCCACTCACCTTTCCTAGACAAGGAGATGTCAGCTTGTGTGGTGTGAAAGCCACACATTCGGGATTGTCACATAAGGTGAACGTTGACTAACACACCATTTCAGTATACTTACTTTGAAGGATGTCAGGCCAACCTAGATGTTTTAAAGATAGACAGCTGTCATAGTGAAGCAGTCCCTCCATCTTCCAGCCACACAGTCTGGCTGGATGTGATGTTTAACAACATGAGTGAGTTTCCTCTTTAATACACCCACAGGCTCAGGATTAGACTTTTAAAGTCCCAAGATGCCCCAAGGGACACTCCCTGCTCCTGCAGCCTTGGACATGGTGTGGGGGGTGGGGTGGGCGTGGGGGTGGGGTGGGGTGATAATTATCCCAGATATCTAGGCAGAACCCCAGTTCACAGCCATGTCAGAAGAATGTAAAGTTAAAAACTTGGCAGGATGAATAGAGTTCTGTTCAGGATGCTCATGAAGGGTGCATCCCCACTGTGGGTCACTGGTCAGAAGCTCCTGCCTCTGTGCCAGGAGGAACACACCAGAGAAGTAAGAACAAGCCTGCTTACCTAGACACCGCTAAAGCACAGAAGAACCTAGGGAAGTTCAGGACTTCTGGGTTGCCCCATCCTCTGATGGTCAACATTTCAAGAGGCTGCCAGCGTCCCCAAATGAGGTCTTGACGTTTCCCAGGGAACCTGGACACCTGAGCCTGTCCGCTCCTCTTGCTGTTCCCCCTTCATACCACGTGGTGGCACCAGAGAGCAGGGTATGCTCTGTAGGACGAAGGGAGAAACCACACGGGGAATGTGGCTTCCAGAATAGACATAATAAATCTTCATGGAGTTTTACAACCTCTGGACTCAGCCCATGCCCTCATCAGGGAGGCTTGTAGTCACTCTTCCTCACTTCCTGTGATTTCCCTGACACTGCCCTTGGGGGAGTGTATCTCTCCCTCATCCATTCCTTTACCCAGCCAGCGCAGGGCTCCCAGCAGCTCCAGGTACTTCAGTACATTTTTCCCCCTGCAATCCTTGTTTTCCTAAAATTCACACACACGACCAAATACAAGTGGGAACTACAACCTATGCAGGGGGACCTGACAACAAGAACAGCCTTGAACACGATTTTCTAGACCTCGCTCTTCAGATGTCTCACTATGGTAGCACGTGACAGCATCTCAGTCCTCATAGCAACCTAAGGAGGTTAGAACCATGTTATTCCAGTTTACAGATGAGCAGGAAAAGAGAGGCGAGTCACTTTGCCAAGACCACAAAGCTAATTAATGTTGAAGCTCGAATTTGAGGCCCTAGGGCCGAGTTCACAGAGTGGGCGGGGGCTTAGGGGCGTGGTCAGCTGCTGCCCGCTTAGCGCCCCTTAGCAGCTGTTACTGATGCCCTGGGACTGAAGTGGCCTTTCTTTCTGTGTCCAGCAGGTGGCGACAAAGCATAGAGTCAAGCGTGCTCCTGTCCTGGCTGATGCTTGGTTTGCCTGAAGATGTAACAGGCACTTGGTCACCCGAGATGCCTCTTTCCTGTATCCAAACAGAAGTTGCAAATGGGGAGAGAGACCCTAGGCTGGCACCAATCAGCCAAAAAGAACGTCTGCCGTCACTTCCAGAATAGCTGATCACATATCATATGACTCTGGATCTTAGGGTGGCTCAGACTCAGTTTCCCCTTCAGAACTCCTAGCCTCTGAAGGAAGTGGCCTAGATGTTACTAGCTGCAGAGCAAGCCCAACAAGTTCATACACACACACACACACACACACACACACACACACACACACACACACACACAGAGAGAGAGAGAGAGAGAGAGAGAGAGA
>CABHPH010145288.1:30226-46871 GCA_902168325.1 Peromyscus nudipes | reverse complement strand
AGAGAGAGAGAGAGAGAGAGAGAGAGAGAGAGAGAGAGAGAGCGCACACCAATAAAGACAAGGCTGAGTATGTGGATGTCTAGAGCAAAATATATTTAAATATTTAAATAAGGCAGTAATAAATGAAAGATGAGGTACATAAAAAGTGAAAAATGACTCTAGAATTCCAACACAGAAAAGATAAGGTACTACATAAGGAAATGTCCTTATGATGAACAGAGCAGATTATACCACCACATGACTAACCGTTATGGGGTCCTGGTGTCTACTCCTTTCTAATTATCCAAAGTTATATGGTCGTCTCTAAACCCCAAGCTTTGGCAGCTGCCTTACTGGCTAAACCAAATGTACTCCGATCCCTATATTTTGCTTTATTTTCTGGGGTTTGCCTCACATAAAGAAGGAGTTGCAGAATCAGCCAGATCTAAGGTGAGGAATGGGGAATGGCGGTTTTATTATGAACTGGTGACCAAGGGGACATCAGAAAACACAGTCCCAGCAAGTTCATCTAAACAATACCAGGAACAAAAACACAATTAAGAGACCTAAAGAATTTTGATTCCTTAATTTCATTTATGCTAGACATGAAAGGAAAAGAGGCCAGGAAAGGAAGGGGAAGAAGAGGAGGGGAGTGAACTCCCCAAGGCTAAAAAGATCTCAGTAAAGAGACATATCCTGAGCACAAATCCTCAAAGAACACAGAAAAACATGGTAAAGAGCAGAAAATATATGATTATATACCTCATCATTCACAAATCAGAAGGAGAAAACCAGTACAAAGTTCCAGGAGGATGGAGGAATGGATTGTGAAATCACTAAAGACATGAGGGTTTCGCTGTTAAGAGTCTGGAGTTCTATGTAACTTATGTCTAGTGGAAGGTGCTGGTTGCCTCCACAGCTAGACAGACCCTGGTGTTAATGGGTCAGGGTCACTGGGCAAAGCACATTATGTTTCTAAGCTTTAGCACCATTACCAGCAGCAAGCACAGGCAGAATCTTAATACCAGGGCTGCAAGTCGCAGAAGGAAAGAGAAGGAGATGTCTATGTAGCACAGAGGTACAGACAGGTCTGTGAAGTAGAGCTGAAAGGCTTCCTCACCTCTTATAAGGCCACACAGATGGCGACCCTGTCCCCACTGAGAGAGTGGTAGTAATGTCAATTACTTATGTTAGTCATTTCTTTAAAAAACAAAACAAAAACGGTGTGTGTGTGTATGTGTGTGTGTGTGTGTGTGTGTATGTGTGTGTGTGTGTGTGTGTGTGTGTGGTATATGTGTGTCTTACACACACATGTGCCTGGTTTTCTACAAGTAGCTGGGAACCCAAACTCAGGTCTTCATGCTTGCATAGCAAATACGCTTACCCATTAAGCCATCCCTTTGCCTTCAACTTTGTATTTTTGAGCCATAATTATTAGCAAGGAACAGATATTACATACTAGTAAAATACACATACGAAAAGAATAGAATAACATTAATGTGTTCTTTGTCAAATAGTTAGAAGTAAAAACAAACAAAAAGCCCTTCATTTTAACTCTTTGTAATATGACTTTAAATTATTATACAATATTACATCTATAATATGAACATAAAGATTTATTTAATAAAGAGTAATGAGATCAAAAACAACTTACAGTGTTCTATGATTTCAGGCCATGTAAAAAGGTATGAAAACATTTTAAAACTATAGAAAATGGGCTAGTTCCAGACAGATGCAAATGGTCTTGAGTTCAGCTCTTCCAGGCTTCCTACTTTAAGCTGGAAAGCTGCAATTATTTGCAGGAACACTGTCCAGGTACTTAAACATAATAATGCAAGATTCACTCATTCATATACCCAAGAACTGTGTGCTGAGTCTCACAGCATTCGGTGTGAGTGTGGGCACCCGGCAGGGTGTGGCTCACCTTGGCCTGGGGAGTCCAGAGGTTTGCCACTCCACCAATAAGTGAATGACTTCATCTTAAATAATTACCTGGGGCACCAGATGAAGACTCAGTATTACTAAATAGAATTATTTAGAAAAAGTCCCAAGATCGGTCCAGTAGAAATATTGTGAGAAACACCTTTATACCCCATAGAGTCATATGCGTATGGTGAATTACCTTACTGCTGCTCCTTTTATTAACTTTGAAAAATCCCAGAAATTTTTTCTTCTCTTTATCTGTCTCATCATTGCCAAGCGATGATTTCCTGAACACTTCTGGAGGGGAAAAAAAAAAAGTTGTATTCTTCAGCATTTGAAATGTGAGATTAAGTACTTCACTTGTTAAAACCTTAACCGAATCCTTTAATCTGTTAGTTCTAAGAAGAAAATCATCACGATTTCATTCAAAGCCTTCGGCGCTACCTCAAAGCCCTCTGGCCCACAGGAAATCACATGAAGTCCTTACACAGGTTTTTAGGGACTAAAGCAGCGTTTTCTCTGAGAGTGGCTTTGTCCTTGTGGAGCTGAAAAGAAGCAAATCAATGGAGGTTCAATAGTGACGCCTTTCAAGAGACGGCTAATGCAAACTGTCGTTTTACATCTGCTAGCAACTGCATTAAAAAAATAGGTGATGTATTTTCCTTTTTTCTTTTATTGAAAATAGACTATTTTGTTTTTTTTAATTAAGAAATTTTCTACAAACAAGAAAAATTAAAAAATAGGTGAAGTCAATTTTATAATTTTATCTAATCAAAAATAATTAAAATATTATAATTTTACCAAGGTTAATATGAATGTGACTGATCTTTTACACTTGCCTTGGAACTGACAGTATTTCTCCATTTGGACTGACTACTTAAGCTCTAAGGGCAAGAGATGGTCTGGTGCTGCTCAATTAAATAGTATTACTGCAAGGGCTGTGGCATCTGTAAAAAACAGTCTGCCTTATGAGCTATAAGTAAGGTTAAAGAAATGCTAAATAAATCATGAACCTCCCGGTTCTTTCCTAGAACATGGAGAACAGTGGAAGAGATTTGGGTACTATTGAAACCAGATCTCCAGGGGTACTGGTCATCATTTTTTCCCCATAATCTTTCTTATATTTTAATTAAAATTTTGATTTATTTTATTTTACACGTATGAGTGTTTCCCTACAATGTATGCCTGTGTACTACATTCATGCCTGGTGCCCACAAAGGCCCAAAGAGGACATCAAGTCCCCTCAACTGGAGTTACAGATGTTTGGGAGCAGCCATATAAGTTCTGGGAACCAAACCCAGGTCCTCTGAAAGAGCAGTAAGCGCTCATAACCACTGAGCTGTCTTCTCTCCAATCGCAGACTATTTCCTTTTTAAATTACATTCTCCTATTTGCCTATTCTGGGCTTTTACTATTCCTTCACTCTGCCCTTCTCTTCCAACACTTAGAGGTCTGGAAGAGCTGGGGAAAACAAAAACAAACAAAACAGGTGTTTGTAAAGGGAGGAAAGATCAACTTTCCCAGACTAAACTGCAGGACGGCCAGACCTCAGGACCACTGGTGGAAATACTTCCTTGTGGGATTTGACAAACTGCCATGAGTATATCAACCCAAATACAGTAAACACCCATTAATGTTCGTGTCTAATGACGTGTGGATTCATTATCTAAGTTGAAGAAGAACATAAAAATCAATGCATTTAAAATAATTCATAATGAAATAATACTGTCTACTCAACAAAGTCAAACCCAGGCCCTGTGGTTCTTAAACCATCCTGCAGGAAGCAGGGCCTTTGTCCTATTTGGGCAGGCCAGGGGCTTAACGACATGCAAAGGGCTTAGCTAAGGAGATTAGCAGGCTCTACATCACACAGCAACCAAACCAGAGGACTTGCTCACATGATGCAGTTGTACAGACACACATGCACACACATAATTATATGTTAGTCACTTCAAAAATCCTCACTCAGTGTAGAATTAGGAAGAATAAAATATCTTACAGCACAAAAGAATACCATATTCAAACTACGGCATGCATTAACATGTGTATTTCTAATTTATATTGGTTTTACAATTGAATGGCATATGACAAGGATATATTAAAATTGGTAACACTGCAGAACCCCATAGACAAACAAGAAAGAAAATATGTTGCTATCACACAGGCCCAACTATAGTACCCATGAAAAGGATAGATTGAAACAGAAAACTGAAAGCAAGCTAAATCTTTTGTTTCTCTCCCTGAATAGACAGAGGCTTGAGAGCACCCTATGAAGAAGGGTTATGTATGACCCTGGCATCAGAACCATAGTGTTTGGAAGGTGGCTTTTCACGCCACTGTCTAACAACTGCGTGGTACAGTAGGGCCTCAGACTGATGGCGTATTTCTAAAGGCTTTACCTATGGATCAATAAGAGGTTCTTGATACTAGACAAACACTGTAGAGGGGAGAGGGCTGAGCAACAGAGAGATCTCTACACTGGCTTCAGTCTCCACAGACAGCTTGCTCTCCCATGAGGGCAGTGAGCTGTGGACACACAGATCTCCCCGGAGAGCATGTGCTCTAAGAACTGGAATCACAGCTCCAAATGGATGATCATACATGTGAACAGTGCCCTTATTTTCGAGGCTCACATTTAACCTCCAAGAAAGCAATTCCCACGTGGACATATTGAAGTGATGGAGACAACGATAAAGGTGCGTGGAGTGGCACAAGAGGAGGAGAAAGTGAAAATATCGCTGAATCTAGTCCAGAGCACCTGTTTGTCTAGATGGGAAACGTGGAGACTTGGCAGTTCCATGACCAGAAAAAGGCCCACCGAACAAGTCCCCGGAAGAGAGAACAGGTGGGAGTTCCCACATGGTCCATGAGGGCATTCTCATCATCGGCTGTCTCTAAGGTACAGACACAAGGCAGCAAACGAAGATGCACTAAGTGTACCTCTCCCCAGCCCCAGTCTGCCTGAATCCCCAAGTAAAATCTCCCAGAATGGCTAAAGCCTTCACGTGTCATGAGTGTCCTGTTCAGAACAATGGTTCCTTAAAGAGAACGCTTGCGTGCGAAACTCTGTTGCTGAGGAGACAGGTCAGCTATGGGTTGGCAAACAGGACACTCAGCCCCAGCACTCGGGTGTTCCATCACATCACTGGGCTCCATGCAAATGCTGCATTTTCTTTCATTAAATGTGTTTTAAACATAAATTGGCATTTATTATATTATATCAATACTTTAGCAAAAATGATAAACTTCCTGCCGAAAACAGAAACTCATCAGAATATTAGCTTTTAGTATATATGTTCATATGGGTATGTGTACACTCTAAAAGGCTCATTAAAACCGTAATTCATACACGTTTATGTCTGTATGTATATGCTTATGCAAATATGCACAAATACATGCATGTAAATATGTGTACCTCTGTGTTCATATATATGTGAATGAACATGTAAATACACAAAGACTTTCCAAATAAGTGCCAAATTTGAACCAACCCTTTGCACATCTATATTACTAGGATATATAGGGTTCAATTTCAATCCCATACTGGTGCATACTCCGCAGCATGTAGGCTAGCCCTGGGCAGGAAGCACAAAAGTAAGAACCACAGACAAGTGGAGGCAAAGGGGCCTGGTGTCATTTCAGTACAGATCACTTTCACCTGAAGTCCTGAGCCACAGACTTCCCTATCTTCAACAATCGCAGCCATTTCTATGGGTTAAAGCCACACAGCAAATTCTCACACAGATACATTCTTGTCTAGAACAACTGGGGAACTGAAAACTTAAACCATAACCTCCTGTCAACCCAGCAAGCCCCCTCCCTTCCCTGGGGTGCCTCAAGCCAAACTCAGCTCCTCAGGGTCTGACATACATATCGCCTCCATGCACCCTGCCATCTGGAGCCATGCAGAGTGCAGCCTGTGAGCTCACTCACTGTTACCTTGACAGCTCAGAGAAGGCTCAGACTGCGTTTTGGTCAGAGGAACTGGAAAAGGCAGGCAAGGAGAGAATGAGAACAGCTTGGAGGTCTGCAGCAGCCCAGACCAAAGCTCTAACTACTCCTCAGCCTCAAGTGTGGGTTACAGCACTCACAAAAGTGACAAGGGCCTATGTAGAGCTGGCCTGTATCTCCAAGCCTGGACTCCTGGCCCCAGCACAAGCTGCTAGGCCGGCAGTGAACACAGGGGGCAGCAGAGCCTTGGGATTCTTCAAGCATCCATCAGAGCCCAGACAGCTGAGGCATCAGCCAGCAGCCTTAAACTGCTGCGGCTCTCTCCCCTTTCTCCAGCAGCCGCAGGACCAGGGAAAAAGCTCCCCACCCTCTTGCAAAGACTCCCCACCCACACTCTAGCAGCTCTGCCGGTCAGCTTCCAAAAAGAGAAGGGTCCTCAAGGACAGCCTCTGGAAAATGCTCCTTTCTTCTTAGATGTCGGGTGATTAGCAGGATGAGATGGAGGCATGTGGCAGGGTGGTAACCAAGGACATCGAAACAGGCGTGGTCTAAGTGAAAGGCATACAGGTGGCCTTGGGCTGGGAGGTCTCCCCACCACGGGGTTGGGAGATAGATTGCTATGGCAGAGAGTGAGCTACTCTGGGTCTTTGGAGTTTCGGTCAAGAGTGTTTCCACAGCTAACTGGCTGTATCTCATGTTCTGAAGCTCCCCGTGTCCATAGGTTACATGAGCTGTGCTCAGTGTCCGGGTCCTGCTGAGGCTTCAGCTTCCATGTCTCTGATACCTCAGTGGGACTTCTCCTTAACAGAGAGGCAGGCTGGTACGACTTCTCCAGGAAGCAGCTTGGCCTCTGCTCTTTAAGATATGTCCAAGTGAGTGTGTAACAGAAGCCTAGGTGTGCAAGCCTTTCTACTCTTGGGTCCCTAAACATAGAACAGTTTTTCTTTTTCTTTCCTTTTCTTTCTTCTTTTTATTAGGAGAGATTTTCTTTTCCTTTTTGTACTACAAGAGAAGACCCCCCCACCACACATACACACAAATAAAATCCCATAGTCCAAGTTTAAATGTAACCAAGCTAACATACTCTCAGCAACCAGGTCTGTGCTGTTGACACTGGGAGCCCTGCTGTCTGTGCTTTAAAAAGATTCTGGTTGGGAGATCACACCTGAGGTCCCAAGTTCAACCTCAAGAACCACAAATATCGGCAGCAATAAACTTGACTATGTCCTAAGCCTCAGAGCACCTTTTCCAGGAGACTAACTACTCCATGTGCCTTACACTACCTGGAACTAGAACCCTTTCTTCCATGTCAATCGGAGGATGAGCCAAGAATCCCCAGAGAAGGGGTGGGTTGAGAGGAGCCAAATATGGATTGGACCCATAGAAAATGACTATTTTCACAATGTATTTGCTAATAAGGAAAGCCATATTTTTATTAGAATAAATTATCTTAAAAGCTGTATTTGAAAGACTATAGAAGCACATATAATAGACCAGCTGCATGTTTTTAGAAGTCCAGACTATCTGGAGAATAAATAACATGGGCAGCAGCAGTGTTATTTGGACCAATTTTGTGACAGTCCCCAGCAGGTAATCGCAGCTGCTCGGATTTCATGATGGTGGCATCTACGCCTTGACCAAGGGCAGAGTTCCACACTTGAAAGTCCATCTTAAAACTAAAATGCCAAGGACTATAGATTATACTTTTGCCCGAGAGTTATTTAACTAAAACTTCAAATTGTTATGTCAATTGGAAAATTCTGATTACATAACATATGTCTCTGTACCAATCTCACACAGGGGCTGCCACTCACCTATGGCACTAACGATTGTGCCACATTCACATCACAGGTGCAGCATGGACAATCAACCAGTGCAAAATTTGTCTGCAGCACCCACCACAGGGACCAGAATTGGTTGATGTCAGAAGACAGTCAGTGTTCTCCTGGCAGGCGAACTTAGACACGAACACTGGCTAAAGCCTGGGAGCCACGACAGCTGAACCAGAATCCAAGCAGTGTTGTAAGTGGTCTCTGAGTAGGAATAGCAAAAGGTGGACCCTCTCCTCACCATTTCTTTCTATTTCCTATTTCTTGTCAGAGTTTGAAGGAAGACGGAGGCCAAAGCCATCTGCAGAGGTGTGAAGAAGGAGACACACTTAGCAGACAGGCCAAACTCTTCTTTTGCCTACTTCACCACTGGACAAAAAGCCAGGGGCCTGAAGCTCCCCACACCCACGTCTGGGTAGTGCTACTGACAGAGGCAAGCAGAGAACACAGGTTTTGTGTGCATCCTCACGTCCGAGTCACTACGTGTTAGGGTATGTACAACACGGCAAGCCTCACCTCTTCTATTGTCCCACGCATACAGCTCCTTTATCCCTAATTCATTCAGGGACTTGGACAGCTCCAGCTCCTCCCCAGCAACATTGTCCCTGAGCAGAACCACGTGATCCGGGCTGACCTCACACTTTGCACAGATGACTGGCAGAATATTCTGCAGAGGCACCTCAGGGCTCACACGCACGACAGCTTTCTGCGTTCTCAGGTAATTCACGACCAGACGCACGGATTTCTGCAAGAACACACCAGACACAAGAATTCTATGAATACGTCTTCCTGGTATTACTTTAATTTCTGTTTTAATTTTAGAATTGAGTATGGCCCTGGTCATTCTTCCACAAAGTTGGTGGGTCCAGGAGAAAAAAATAACATAATACTGACAAATAAATGTATAGAATATTAGATGTTTGTTAGGATCTCTCTTATAATTAGCAACTACTAGACAACAGGGAGAAATTGACATACGTGAGGCATCTAAATTTAAATCCTGTACGTGTACAGCTTTTTGCAGATTCTGGCTGGACTCGGGCACAAATCATTTATATATTTCTCCTAAGGGAAAACTCTCTGTAAATGGTATGAATAGTTTCAAGAATAAGTCCTACAAAACAAAAATGCTTGCTTAAGAAGTCAAAACATCCATATAAATGTGAATATATATAAGTATATATATATATATATAAAGGCATTATATACACTATAAGTACATATAAGGTATGTGCAGACATATGTGTGCATATAGATACATACATATTTACATATGTATGTACATATGCACTATATATAGTGATATTAAGCCAGAAATACATTTAATCTTTTTCATATACCTAATACTCAGAAAGAAAAACAGTTTCTCTAAATTGGCTGACTGTAAAAACCTACAGTGACACTAAGTGGACCATCAAAAGCTTACAGGAGTCCAAGCTTCATGCAGACGACTTCAGTTCATGCTCACTGCTTTAGTTCATGCTCACTGCTCTCCACACGGTGCAAAGACCTTGCAAAGGTCAAGGTAGCATGTGTGAAGAGTGAAAAGTGGAGGTCATGGTCCTCTTGAACTCTCAGTGGCAGCCTTGGTGGACTTAATGAACTGGAATTTAGGAGGAATATGGGGCATTGCTCCAGCTTAGGATTCTCCAAGAGGAACCATGCACATAACCTGGGCTTAACTCTCAATGTAGCCTAGGCAGTTAAGAAAAGCCACAGGCTCTGAACAGGTCCCTTTTCTATGAAATACTGCTTCTGTTTGAAGTATAATTGAGATTCTCCCACAGACTTAGTATGGAAAGTTACCAATTAAATGTTACTAATCACTAAAAACTAGAAATTAACAGGAGACAAATTACTGGCCCAAATGCCAATTTTGAAAGCAAGAAAAGTGAGCATATCTTCCAAGAATCTGATCCAGGTAGTACTGTCTTAACTAGAGCCTGAAGACCATCCTTAAATCCATATTGCAAAGCTGTAAGAATTTGGAGGAAGCTGGGTGTGGTGGCACACGCCTGCTGTGGGATGTTCTGCGTGTTAAATGTGTTGCTCTGATTGGTTAATAAATAAAACACTGATTGGCCAGTAGCCAGGCAGGAAGTATAGGCGGGACAAGGAGAGAGGAGAATTCTGGGAAGTGGAAGGGCTGAGTCACAGAGATGCTGCCAGCCGCCGCTGCCATGAGAAGATGTTAAGATACCGGTAAGCCACGAGCCACGTGGCAACTTACAGATTAATAGAAATGGGTTAATTTAAGATATAAGAACAGCTAGCAAGAAGCCTGAGTCATTAGGCCAAACAGTTTAAGTAATATAAGTCTCTGTGTGTTTACTTGGTGGGGTCTGAGCAGCTGCGGAACTGGCGGGTGAGACAGATTTGTCCTGACTGTGGGCCAGGCAGGACCAGGAAAACTGTAGCTACACACGCCTTTAGTCCCAGCACTCAGGAGGCAGAGGTAGGCAGATCTCTGTGAGTTCAAGGCCAGCCTGATCTATACAATGAGTTCCAGGACAGCCAAGGCTACACAAGGAAACCCTGCCTCAGAAAAAAAAAAAGAAAAAAAGAAAGAATTGGGAATTAATTTTACTTGATAATTTATGGCTGCAATATAATAACAACTAAGATATTCCCTGAATGAAACAGTCTAAATATTACAATTAAAAAATTAAATAATACATTTGGATCATAATCTCTCTTCTCTCCCAACTCCTACCAGGTCCTATCCACTTCCCAACTTCATATGCCTGCCCCATCCCCCTCTCTCAGAACCAAAAGAAAACAAAAATTAAAATAAAAATTTCCAAAGGGCCTATCTCTTCTCTCTCTCAGACAGCAAATTCTTTTATGGAGCTCTGACTCTTAGGGCCAAAAGAAATCCAGAAATATGTGTGTCAAGAAAGCAGTCACCAGTTATGTAGAATTGAGAAATCAATTTCTTGATCACACAGCTACATTTCAAGTGCTCAGCTGTGACATAGGCCCCATGACTATCATGCTGGAAAATGCAGATTTAGGAACACTTCCATCTTCAAGGTGGTTCTGACCACCTATAAGAGTTCCACTTGTATAATATAGAAAGGGTCAGTATTACAACAATAAACATCATAAATCTGGAAAGTTCTTATTTCCTGTTGCAAATCTCATTAGTACCTACCTTGACTTGGCATAGAAGAAGAAACCTCAATACAGCACTGTGTGTTAGGTACTCAAACAAAGAGCAAGCCTGACCTCAACAGCTCTCCTGAACACTCACACACAAATCTGTATCTCTGTGTATCCTCGGACAACACACAGGCACCACTGACCTCAGGCACCTTGGGTAGGCCAGGCTTAAGTTTCTCTTCAGGAACTTTTTCTTTCAGAAGTACAGTGTGTATATTCAAGGACCCAATCAAAGTATTTGGCTTAAAACTCAAGGGCTGTTGGGTCTCAGAAGACCAGATCTCCAGGACATGATGAGAAGGATTCAGGTGGTTCTGAAGGCAGAGGTCAACCAGAAGGTCCATCATGGCATGGCTGAAAAGGAGAAGACAAATCATGGTTATCAAGACTGTCTGCAGGCTCCCTTCTGTCTAGCTGAGTGAGGCAGAGCAAATGCACATGTGGATGCATGAAAAAGCCTAGAGAAGAGAAGAAGAAGAGGAGGAGGAAGAAGAAGACAATGACGACAAAAACAATGTAAAAACTAAGTTCTTATCCATGATTATATGATGGCGTATTAACAGTTTCGATGCTACCAACATTACTAAAAGAAAAACTATCTTAACAGCCCCTCAAAATCATAATAGATGAAAATAAGAGTTCCATTTCTAGTTAAATCCATGGATCTACTAGGTTAGCTATCTAAATTCTATAAGCAAAACTACACAACCTATGGTTCCATGGCACTGATTTTTCAGTTGTTTGTAAATGTAAAGATTAATTCAAAGATTAAATTTTAAGTTGAAAAAATCGAGAGGTACTTTGATGAACAATGAGCCAACAAATTAACAACTAACAGACTCTACCAAGATTGAATCAAAGAAAAATGAGAATCTTGAACATACCAATAACAAATAGAGATTTAATCACCTCACCAAATCAAACCTCACCAAAAAGAAAAATCTAAAACCAAAGGATGCAACAGAAAATTATACCAACTGATTAAGTAACACACCAATGTTTTTTAAACTCATGAATAATAGTAACAAAAGAATAAACATCTCCCGACATCAGCAAACCACAGGCTGCCATACCAAATGAACAGGAATGAAAAAAATCTCCAATAAAATACTAGCAAATATAATTCAATAGCACAGCAAAAAGATTATGTCCCATGAATGAATAGGATTTATTTCTAGAATTCAAGCCCAGTTAATATATAAGGGCAAGTCAATAAATAATGTGATATATCATACCATCAAAATTAACCATAAAAACACAAATATACATCTCAATTTATACTAAAAATATCTTACAAAATTCATCCATTCATGATTTAAAAAACTCTCACCATAATAGATACATAAGAACTTACTGCAATACAATAAAAATCTGAGAGAGAAAGAGAGAGAGAGAGAGAGAGAGAGAGAGAGAGAGAGAGAGAATGAAGAAGCATAAAAGCACATTCTTAATTCAGAAAATAATACAGATAACTAGAACACTTACTGATGTATGGGGTCATTTATTTGAAAAATTTTAAAATAAATAAAACCTGGTCTCTAAACCCAGAAGAAAACACAAGGCCTTGGTCCCTCCCTCCTTGGCTCTGAGCAAATACAGTATCAAAAGAATCCCCTAAATGCCCTATTTCTCATTCATTTATTTATTCATTTATTACCTAATGAACATCAAGAATATTCTGATTGATCCAAAGAAATACTCAAGACTGTCAAGCAATGGTTACCACATCTTCCATCTAAGATGACTTTAACAGCATGCGCCAACCAGTACAACAATGATTCTCATGAAGCTGGCACCCTGTGTTCCCTTGGACATTGGGTGGGAGGGACCAGGACACCTTCAACCACATATACACTAAGGCCTGAGCAGGATAAGCCCTGCTGTGACGTCTGATTCTTCCAGCTTGGATACACACTCACCTTTCTCCCAAAACAGAACTTACAGTACAAGGGAAACCCACACTGCCATGCACTGTGTACCACAGTAAAGCCTTCTCCACGGAGAAAATCTCTTTGAAAAGTACTAAAACAACCCTGCATCTTCTTTGCTAGTATTTTGTTCAGGTTTTTTTTTTCATCCCTGTTCATTTTGGATGGCAGCCTGTGGTTTGCTGATATTGTAGTTTGGAGATATTTATTCTTTGTTGCAGTTGTTGAAGAGTTTAAGAAGCACTGCTGTGTAATTCTTTGAATATTTGTTATGATTTTCTGTTGCCTCCTTTGGTTTTAGGTTTTCTTTTTGGTGGTTTAATAAAATAAAATAAGGCTGAGGGTGAAGCTCATTGGCACAACTCTTGACTATCATGAAATAGGTACTGTGGAAAAATAAAATGAAATAGAACAATAAAATGCCACTATCATTGGGCTGAAGAGATGGCTCAGTGGTTAGGAGCACTTGCTGCTGTAGTGGAAGACCTAGATTTGGTTCCCAATAGCCTTGTAGTGCTCACATCATTTGTACATCCAGTTCTAGGGGATCTAACACCCTTTTCTGGCCTTAGAGGGCACTAGGAACATGTGCAATGCATTTTAATATACGTGCAGGCAAAATGCTTATATATATATATATATAATGAAAATAAATCTTTTAAAAATACTAATTTCCATTCATTGTCTTTCTGGTAGCCTAGGGCCACTTACTGTATATTCACAAGTAGTTCCAGTAGGAGCAATAGGAACAGTCATTCTGGGGTTTCTACAAACTAGCAGTGTTGGGGCTCAATTTATATCCACGTCTATGGATACTGATTCCAGCTTTGTCTCAACTAAGCCCACTGGGGAATCTATTCCCACCACATAAAGATGTGACTATAAACTATCAAAGAACACAAAAAAGCACACAGCCATTAACTACTACCATCCAAACATTAATGTCTGAAGAACAACCAGAGTCCTTGGAAATATATCTGAAATGCAAAGTGCTGTAAAAGGGAGCATGCAAGGTTTGGGGCTTTCTCCACTAGAGAGAAGACATCCTTTTGCCTTAATAGATGCCAATACATGCAATTTTATGTATTGACAGTGTTTATCAATTAGGTCGAAGTAAATAACTTGGTGTCCAAATCTCAACTTTCTATATCAAATGACATTCTAAAATCAGCTGACCCAATCTCTATGTAATACTGTCCGCCATCCTTCCAAGTCGCCGAGGAAAGGATGTAGATTTCCATAGAGTGCTTCATTCTGAGGAACTGCAATGACATTTCAACATCTGAGGGTTGGAGCAGTTATCAATAGCCAATAACCTACCTACTCCAACTTATCATTAAGTGGAGGGGGAGACACAAAAACAAAGCAAAACCTAAAACTCCCAAACACAATAAACTAGACTTGCCTCACTATGCATGTTACATTACTAAAGAGCACAGAGTCATTACTAGTTCTGCCTTGAGGAGTAAACAGGGTCCCACACCTTCCTGGTGGCTAGAGCCTCTACCCAGCTCAGATCAATTTTTATGGAAAGGTGAGGAGGTTTGGGGGCACATAGGATTGAGGTCTTAGTAGCTGCTCCACCCTGCCCCAGCTATCTTTCACTGTGAAAGTCCCATTGGAGCTTTCTCCTGAGGACTGACTTGGCTGTAATGGGAACCTGGGTACGGATAAGAAAACACAGGATGCTGGGTCAGTTTACTATGTGTCGTGAGGGGGCTGGCACTTGATTTAAAAGAGGATGATCACTGGCATGACTTGTGACTTTGCCGTCATTTTATATTTGTCAAAACCAAGTGTGAGTGGGGCCATGTCTGTTCCAGTTTGAAGCACACCTGTTAAACTGCTACTTGGTGGAGCTCCTCGGGTCTCCAAAAGCTCCTTTGATCCTCCTGGAGAAACCTATCCAGAAAGGGAAAGACGGCTCTCTGCATAGTGGCAATGCCTAAGAATGGACAGAGGGGCTAGCTGCCTCCAGTCCCTGTGCGTTTTTATGGCAGACCCATCAGATCCCAGCTTGCCTCCTGTTGCCTATGGACCAAGAACTAATGACTTTATTAACTGAGTGTTATGCGTATACCTCCACATGGTGTTAGTAGGTCACTGTGTCACTCTACCACAGAGAATTTTCCAAAGACTGGCAAGGCTGCTTGGTCACTCCTCCTCATTCTCACCACCTGCTGAGCCTGGCCTCTCCTCCCATGAACTCCTAGAGAAGTCCTGGCCCCTGGTCCACAGCTTTCCTGACATCATCCTCTAGTCAGGGACTGGTGTCCTTCCCACAGCAGCATTCTATTAGTGGTACTCAGATAGCCTGCCTGTGTGGAATCCTGGGATCACTACACATGGCCTCACTGGCCCAGGAAAAGTGCCTGTACTGCTTTGTGCCTCGGTTTCCCCACAGTATGAGCATTAGGCTAGAGCCCACCTTAGAGGGTTGTAGCTGAAGTTTTCCTGTGTCCCGGCCTGCCAGCAATCAGGAAAAATCTCTCCCACTGGTGTCCCCCAAGTAAACACACAGAGACTTATATTACTTATAAACTGTATGGCCATGGCAGGCTTCTTGCTATCTGTTCTTATATCTTAAATTAACCCATTTCTGTAAATCTATACCTTGCCACGTGGCTCGTGACTTACTGGTATCTTAACATCTGCTTCTCATCAGGGTGGCTGGCAGCGGCTCTCTGCCTCAGCCTTCCACTTCCCAGAATTCTCCTCTCTCCTTGTCCCGCCTATACTTCCTGCCTGGCTACTGGCCCATCAGCACTTTATTTATCAATCAATCATCCACAGCACTTCCCCTTTTACTTGGTTGGGTCTGAGTGGCTGCGGGACTGGCAGGTGAGAGAGATTTGTCCTGACTGTGGGCCAGGCATGACCAGGAAAACTCTAGCTACAAAGGGGTGTTGGAGACTTCCATAAATTAATAGCTTTAAGACACTAAACACCGTCAGCCCAGATGCCGACCCCACGTCACTGCTTGCTAAGTCAATGGCAGTTCACTGCTCTGTTCCATGTGAACTGTATACTGCTCTGGTAGAGGATTACAGTGTATGTGACCAAGTGCCACCCTGCTCTCAGCAAGTGACATCAGACCCTCGAATTGCAGAAGAGTTCCCCCTGTCTCCTAAGGAATGAAACTTAGCAATCAGACACGCTCAGAATGTCAAAGGCATAGTCAGGCATGCTAGAAAATCAGGAAGTGCTAGAGATCCGGCCCCCAGGGATGATGCCATAGGAACACTCAAGAATCTGAATGATCTTAACAATTCTCGCTCATATAGACCCTCCTCTTTCTCGCTAATTGGACTCCCGGAGCTCCACCCGGGGCCTAGCCGTGGATCTCTGCTTCCAGATCCCTCAGTCATTGGATGGGGTTTCTAGCACGACAATTAGGGTATTTGGTCATCCCATCACCAGAGTGGGTCAGTTTGGGCTGTCTCTCGACCATTGCCAGCAGTCTATTGTGGGGGTATCTTTGTGGATTTCTGTGGGCCTCTCTAGCACTTTGCTTCTTCCTCTTCTCATGTGGTCTTCATTTATCATGGTCTCCTATTCCTGGAACAAATAGCCAAATGAATGGAAACACATGAACTATGAACCAATGGCTGAGGGGCCCCCAACTGGATCAGGCCCTCTGAATGGGTGAGACAGTTGATTGGCTTGATCTGTTTGGGAGGCATCCAGGCAGTGGGACCGGGTCCTGTGCTCATTGCATGAGTTGGCTGTTTGAAACCTGGGGCTTATGCAGGGTCGCTTGGCTCGGCCTGGGAGGAGGGGTCTGGCCCTGCCTGGACTGAGTCTACCAGGTTGATTTCAGTCCTCAGGGGAGGCTTTGCCCTGGAGGAGGTGGGAATGGGAGGTGGGCTGGGG